>VXBQ01003979.1:379245-407755 GCA_013400175.1 Phainopepla nitens
TTTTTTTTTTTTTTTTTTCCTCCCAGCTCTGGTTAGCAGGATCAGTTCCTTAGCAGGACAGGAAGCCTGGGGCAGCTCTGGAAATAGGCTTCCTGCCTTGATACAGAGTTGCCAGACTATCTTTTCTCCTTTAAACACATACAAAATGTGCTCAAAGGAACGCATCCAACACACAGAATTGATGAAAGAGTAGCTTCAGATCAGAAAATTGCCTTTCTCAAACAAACCTTTATACTTTGGTCTATTATTTCATGTCAATAAGGAAGATACAGAGACTTAAGATGTGTATTTAAGTGAGGGGGCTGTTTGTTTTTACAAGTATCTTTACTTTAAATCATATCCCAGCTGTTTTCTAAGCCCACCTGAGAATTAGCATGCTGTAGATTAATATTTTACTTTAAAAATCTAGATATTTTTTCATTTTGAGCACACTGTTCCCTTCCCCCTCACATACACAAAAAATGTCACACTGAGATTTATGCACTGCCCTACAGACACAAAAACATATTTTTTGTATGCCCTCCCAGGGGAAACATATCCCACCTTTTCTGGACACTTCTCTTTAAATGATATGGCTCCTTATCTATAGGAACCCTTCCCTTCCATGACTGAGCTGAAAGGCTGGATAACTAGCTTATATGTGATGCCCTATCATTTAAGGCAGATAATCTGAAGAGAAGATGAATCTCACACTTGCACACTTTTTTTCCAAGTGGATTCACTTCTAGTTTTAACATTAAATTTCTGCTCCATTATGGAATGAAGCTGTGTTTTTATTAGAAGCTGTTTTTCTAACACTGCAGAATCTTTACCATATCAAAGAAATGTTTCAGTATTACCTGTAAACTATTTTTGCCAAAATTTTATTACTGCATTGTGACTTTCTTACACTACAAACCTGTGCTTCTTACAAAATAGAAATGCAAAGTTAGATTCCTAACCCACTAAAGGACACCTAGCCATACAGACTTAAAAATACTGAAGTGATTTACAAAACTCCACACAATTAACCTGACAAGTAGTTTAGATTTTTGACCTTTGACTTAACGGAGACAAATATTTGCAGAGAGAAGATGGGTTATCAGATTGCTGCATATACAAACTCAGGCCAGTTTCTTTATAAGAATGAAACTCAAAACTTATCTTTTTCCATCCCAAATGAGCACTTTAACACCTCCTACCAGAAATAGTATCTTGATGTAAAGTCTTAATATACACACTTAATCAGAATACTATACAATTTTTCAGTAGTAATTACAAATCTCTAGAGTAGGAATGGATTGGGGGAAAAAAAAGGAACATAGTGTACATAAAAAAGACTCACCACTTTGCCTTAATCTATAAATAAGAAAACAAACAAGGAAATTTTAATACTTTCTTCTTGCATTAGAGAATGAACACACAAATGTTATCTCTCCTGGTGCAATCTATTTGGTATGTCATAAAACAGAAGACAAGCCAGCTGGGTCTTGAGTCCCATTCTCACTGGGGCCCCTTTTCATTGCCAGAGCAGTGTAGAGCAGCCTCTGTGTCAAAGAAACCGAGCCCAGATGAATGCACAGCCAAGCACAGTGACTCTATAGCTGTAGCTATTAGGAGAAATCCAGAACAGGATGTAGGAAAACTGCACAAGCTGAGACTAAGGAGACAGAGACCACATCTGGATAAAAGATTAAATGTAAGTGGGCTATATACACACAGGATAGAAAAATAAAATTACCGGGACCTAAACTGAGACATACCACAGTGACGACACAAAGAATAAACAGCAGCACTATGAGCTGTGTTTGCTTACCAAGCAAGGAATGAAACTTCATGAAAAATTATCATTTTAAACGATCGTAATGCTGGGATACAAAACCAGCACATTTGCAGACTGGTATTTCTAATCTTTACTTAATGTCCGTAGTTGCGATTGTATAAAATAAACCACTAAAAATTCCTAGCCAAGCAAAAAGCCTGATAATTTAACTTCCTGGCTTGGCTTCCAAAGACTAATGCAAAGTTTAGTAGCTGCACAGTCAAATAAATCTTTCAACTACAGATTTCTTTTTTTTTTTTTTTTTGAGTAAATGGTAAATATGGTATTTTCCATATTATATACCAGAACTACAGTCACAACCCAAGAATGTAGATCTTTCAACCATTCATTACAGAAAATATTGCTTGAGGGAAACTGCTTTAAACTGATTTATGTGGTAGACACCCCAGTCAAATTGGACAATGTGGCAGATGGTAATGGATTTATGCATATTTATGTAGCATGTATTTACTTGTCGACTTTGTTATCCATCTTTTGCCCCTTCCAAAAGTAGATAGCAATTTATAACAACTGTGATGCTGTGACTGGCTGACACTCCCTTTGCAGCCCTTTCCTCTGGACAGGCTAAAAAGCAGCATCCTTTGTGCAGCTATTTTAATTGTTTTACAGTTTTATTACAAAACATCCTGTCTGTTACACTTGCTTCCTGAGGCTATCATAACAATGTTTGTTGCCACTGCTTAAATCTGCCTCAGGGTATCTGTTTTTACAGTTACAATTAAAGTCAGCAAGTAGTTCACCAACATGTTAACATTAATTTGTCTTTTAATTTATTTGACCTTTTAAACTAAGCAAGTAACTCACTTAGGTAAGGGATGCACGAAGTTCAGCTGCCATCCATTTTTGTAATAAGGTGGTCGTAGGTTATCTTCCACCAAAACATTCAAGCGTTCAGTTGCAAGTGCTTTTATTTATGCTAAATCTCTTCAGAAAAGGCAAAATACATTCACATTGCATTTAATATGCATGTGTTTTACATAACACTAATGCATATACCACCAGTATCATCTTTAAAATTCATAACAGAGCAACTGAGCAATCTGAGAAGAGTTTCTAAAACCTTGATGCACTAAAACCGTTACAACACTTACAAATCCTTATATTAGCAAGGATTGTTTACAGAACACATCAGAACTGATGTCAAAACAAAGAACATAAGGAACCAAATTATCAGAAAGCAACAAAATGCTTTAGTTTTGGAACCATTTTCTCCTGCAGAGATGGCAAATGAAAAAGAAAAAAAAAATATTATCAGTAACTTCTGACGCCCTTTGCTCTCATTAAAAAATGAAGCCCTGTATCTGCATGCCCTATACTGGTCTCTAGAATTTGATGCAAAAACACCCAGGGACACATTTCAATATTTAAGATAACTTAGGTATGCAAATACCTTTTAATAAAGTTGTTATAAATAAATGCAGTTTTATATTGATCACCTATTAACCTAAAATATATTGAAGTAAGTCTCCCCAGCTGCAGGAAGAACCTCCAGACAAAATTTCAGGACCACTTTAAGCAAAGTCTAAGCTATTCCAGCACAGCTTCCCCGTGTTTTTGGTAGCATGCCCTTTGCCTATGGGCATCACTGTGAGCTGCTGAGTCTATCTAAAAACCCTGATGAGAGGGGTACCACCCACATCAAGAGCACTCCCTGGTAAATGAGACGTGGGGGGATGGTGAGGAAAGACTCATCAAATGGTCATTTAATGTCAGAACCATTCAAGCTCAAGCAAAAGGCAGTAGAGAGGGAGGGAAGCTTGGAAAAAAAGGCTAAAAAGGGAAAAAGACCAAATGAAAACAGCCACTACTATCTAATAAAAAATTCATCCTCATATAAAAGATAAGGATTCATTCACTCTTTCCTGGTTGATTGAAGCATTTGACTCCTTTTCTCACAAACCTCCCCCATGACAAGCAAAGCTTTAAACTGTTATTGCCATCTTCCTCCCAAGTTCCCAAACCTCTCTCAGCTGCAAAAGCCCTTACTCAGCTGTGCTCCTGAGCATCTACAACGTCCTCCAGCCTTCATTTTTCTGCAGCCCAGGCAACACCAATTAAGACAAATATTTGCACCAAAATGATAACACAAAGCAAAAAAAGAGAGGTTTTTTTAGATGAGGGGAAAAGAAAAAGGATGCATTAAAATACAAGGGATTTTGGAAATATTTAATTTTGGCATCAACAACAGAAATCCATTTTGCATCTATTTGATTAAATTTTAACATCTAGATAGTGCACAGTATTCTTAGAGGTACACAATGCCACTAAAACAAACACCCAAATTTGATAAACAACCAACCCAACCCAGGCCAGTTACGTATCTGATGTTTCCCCTGTGCTGCCAGCAGAACAACCAAGCTGACATGGGATTTAGTGCAGCGAGCTGTGAAAATAAGAAATCAGGCTGTGCCTCACCTAAGCACTGAGGCCACACAATATGAAGAAAAATGCTACGGCTGGAAGTGGTTGTCGGTCAATTACTCACCCTTTAAAATCCTATTATCTTCCAATTCTGCCGAGGAAAAAAAGGCACTGCTGAACACAGAAAGGCAGAACAAACACTATCTTTTTAACCAAATGTGTCCAAAAGAGTTTGTCTCTCCATATGCTGCCAGTCACCCAGCTGAAAAGCTTAGTTCTGACTGGGTGGCTCACAGCACCAAGCGAAGTTAATGGCATTTTAAGAAGAGAGGTGTATGTGGCAATATTTGACTTAAGGCTGTTTAGCACACCGTGGCTACAGAGTAAGCAACAGAGATGAATTCTAGATAACGCAGATAAAAGGAATGCAAAAGCTAGCCAAAAGAAAGACTAATGCCTGCCAGGTAAAACACAAAACTGTGTGTCAAGAATAATATTCAGTAATGAGGCAGCAAGACAGATTCAAAATATATCTTTAGCAGAGTGGAGCATCAGTGCTCTTGCCATTACAAAAACCTGATTGAGTGCCCCCACATCGGTGTTCCCCTTCCACACTGCTGAAGGCATACATTACAATACAGTGAGATTTATCAGATGCCATTCTGTGCCGGACAAAAAAATAAAGCTTTGCTCTGGTTTAAAATGTGATAGACTCTTTTATAAGCTGACCACCCACAGGATATTGATCCCACAATCCGAACTCCAAAAATCTTCATAGCATCCTTCCCTGTCCTCCTACTTGTATCTCGACAACAAAAACATCTAACATAATTTAAATGGAGCCACTGCAGAGGGATTGAATTTCCCCCTGCCCTATGGAGATGAGACCACATCATGTACAACCTGAAGGGAAGCAAAGGAGATTACAGGATCCTGCACAGCTCTCCAGAACTGGCTGGTCCGTAGGAGAGAAGGAAAACCACTGTGGAGAGGTGCGTGCTTAAAGCTCCTCTTCCCTGGCAATAACGGTGTGAGGAATTATTTCCCAGGGACAGAAGCCCTCTGCTGGTCAACGCTTTTTGTAAGATGATTTACAGCAACTAAACACACACAGGTTTTAATTTGTCCCTGGTTTTCCTACAAAAGTAGAGCCACGAATCAGAAACATAAAAACAGATTTCACTCTCCTTTCAAGGAAAAATTGACTAACCACAGCACAGCAATCAAATCTTTTTTATTCTTTTTAACTGGGTAACTTCTGTTTTGTTATTTCAAAAAAATGCTGTTCACCCCACAGTTAAATATGTAATCAGTTTCAAAAAGTCTTCATGACTTAAACAGTGCTGACATCACATATACACTCGACACTTCTTTCACTGTTCACACAAAAATGACAAGAACTATTCAAATAAAACACGTTACTGACACAAGTACTCAACCCTGCAATTTGTTCTCCAGCATATGTATTTAATATTTAAATGCATTAAATTTTTCAAAATTTTAAATATTTAATATTGCTATTACACGTCTGAATTGTATTTTAGGTTTTCAAGATTTTGAATAAGCATAAAAAAAAGCATTACCTCACCTTCCCATGAAATGAGAACACTGGTCCTTAAAGTAAATCAAATCTAGTTTTGGTTTTGACTGTGAGCAGGCCTACTAGCTGTAGTATTGAAATTGGTTAATTATATTTTTAGGGTTAATTGTATTTTTGGTACCTGTTCAAGAGTATTCATTGTATTTTTGGTACCTGTTCAAAAGGAATTATTTTCCTGGGAGGGATAGGTAAGTAATGTTTTTAGATGTATCCCTCAAAGTTCAGCATAAAGAATTATTTCTTGATTTCTTCAAAATATCAAAGGCTTGTTCCAGCCAAAAAAAGAGCCTCTCTAGACAAGTCAATCTTCGAATACACAGATTTTATCATACAAACAAATACACAAACACACACAGGACTCCTTGTCTCAACACATTCTACAGCTCTTATTATTTATTTATTATTATTACTGATTCAGTCAAGAATCAGACTTTACAGTCTAGTGCTTTACACATGCACCAAGAATAAAGGTTGATCTTGAACTCGTTTCATTTTCATTACAAGTTCAGCATCTATCATCTTCACATTCCTTAGTCCAAAGCTCTTAGTCCACAATTTTGCAGTTCAGAGCATTTACACTTGGCATCTTTAAATCTATCCAGAATGAAGAAATCAAGGAAAATATATAAATAAAAGACATCAAATCAGGTGCAGTCCTACAGATGCAAATTTTGTTAAGTGGTGGAAGCAGTATATTTCTAAATCTATACAACCACATAGCAAATCAAAGCAATACAGACCATCTACGAAAGAGACACCTGCTACTAAGATACCCTTTAAAATTATTTTAAAATCCAATAGAGCAGGATTCTTAAAAATTAAGCTAATGCCATTATAAATTGAAATTACAGAAGAATCTTTCTGTCAAAAAAGGTAGTGACCAGCATGGCACAGCACACCACTTCTTCACCTGTGTAACCCTAACCAGCTGGTCAATACCAGACAAAAGTCACTGCTTGGCTGCCAGTGTATACTTTGTATGTCAGTCAAAAACTCACATTTAACTACTGTGAATCAGCAAAACGGAAAGTTTATCCAACCAGTCCAAAAATTAGGGCTCACACATACCAAAATCTGCCCATTGTATCCAAGTTTAGCTAGCAACTGAATCCTTTTTCCACAGAAAAAAATATATGAATGAAAACAGAACAGGGTTCTCCTAGAAAAGATGCAATAGTCTGCGCTCAAGAGCTGAATGACCTACAATAAAACACCCAGTTCATCACTCTTGTTAACAAATTATTACAGCTGCAGCCAATAGCCTCATTCACGTGCACTGAATTCAAGTTGCTGATACTTAAATCTGTTATTTTCTTATTTCTTAGCACCTAACTCTATAACCCCCGGCAACAATGCTCTCCTATGTGTTTCCTGAGTGATTTTCTAGAATTTTTTTTCAATGATAGAGAGAATTTCTATTAAATTATATTACACTGACAACTACTCACATCAAGAGGAGGACTGATTCTTCAGGTTCAACACCCAGCCTTCTTTGAGGTGATCACAGGGAACAACCACCACATTGCTGTCCTCCAGACCCCAACCAGATGAGAAGGAAAATGCTCTGTCTCCTTGCAGGACAGAAACAGAAGTTATGGGTGCCAGCCTAAGATCCAGGCAGGAATTTGCTCCAGTAGACACAAACTCTTTGGCCTGTTCAGTCCCAGCTTCCCACTTTTCTCCCTTCCCTCAATACCCTTGGGTGCTACCGTCCTCCATGTTCCAGAGAAGGAAATGGGCATGAAAGGCCTGTTAAATAAAAGCATCGCACCCACACAGGGTGTGGTTTTACAGAAAAGGGCATTCTCAGACAGTCTCCAAAAGGACATAATTTCAAAACATCATTTTTGAAGAGAACAAAAAAAATAATAATAATCATAGGACAAATCACATCCTGTGGAAAGTAACTACATCATATTCTCTCAAGAATACTCTACAGAGCTAACAAAGGAGCTTAAAACTGTAACTGCAATTACAACAACATGTTAATATTTAAAACGCTTTTAATGTAGCTCATCATTTGATATTTCTGACAAAGTACTTTCTGGATGTATTACAAACATCTTGTGCTGGCTTACAAAAAGCCAAGCACCATCTCAAAGATTCAAGTTTATGAAAACAAACAGATAACATTTATATTTAATTTTGAAGATTTAAGACAAGACTGATGTTTCCACTTATATTAAAACCACTATTACGGGAACAAAAATGTAGATTTTATAGCCTGGAGAAGACTGGACATCACTAAGCCAAGCTCTTGGCAGGACAGCTACAAAGGGTGGAAGTTATTAAAAATAAATTGCTGTAAGCCTTAGTCCTAAATGTATCATGAAGCAAGTGTACAGTTTAACCCACATTTCAGCCAAGCAAGTCTCCCTGAACAATGGAAGCTGCGAGCAGCATGTCAAACCTACAGCATTAAGCCAATCAGCCCCCTAGGACTGGTTCTTCAGCCCAATTTGCTCCTCATGGAGTTGCACTAACTTCAAGAAGACTTTTAAAGGAGTGAGATGTCCCTAGAGCCAGTACAAGGTGCACAATCTGTCCCTGCAAAGCACTGACCCAAAGTCCCACGGTGTTAAAGGATGTGTGATGTATTAACAGCATTAAATTGTTATGGTATTCACATTTAACTGTGTTTAAGCAGTAGATGTCAAAGAGACTGCATCAGTGCTGGGGAACCTGGAGCAAGGCATGATTTGTGGTGACCCTGTAGAGCTGCAGCGAGAGCACTAAACCGCAGGACCAACCTCAGTGAGCTTCACAACAGGCACGGAGGGTAAGGCTGGGGAAAGCTGATACATACACGCACAGACACAGGAGGAAATAAAGGATTTTACTAAATAGAGTGACTCAGGTTGACCAGACTAAATACAAAAGGACGAATTATGCAAAGATCCATTCCGAAATAAATCAATCAATCTGAACATTATTCTCCATGATGCAGATTACGTGCCACCTGAATAAAACAAAATATAAATACCTATTAACAAAAAGAGAAGTTCGGAAAAAAAGAAAATCATGCCAAGTACCATAAACAAATCAGTGCAATTGATAGTATAAGACAGTGTCTTTAATTGCAGTACTTAAATCAATTATGATTGCTGGAGCCCAGGTACACCACAGCACCTGTGGCACAGGTCAGGCAGGGTGTCTTACTAGGGTTGTCCAAAAACACAGCCGAGCCTTGTCCTGCACACCAGCACCAATGTCACCCACATGGGCACCTCTCAGACATGGACCTCGGGTTCAGGTTACTCCTGCTCCTAGCTCATTCATGCTGCCAGGAAGCACAGAGAGTCTTCATGTTAAATAGGAATAAAACTCACAACTGTTAATGAGGCTAGCAGGACTTAATAGTGCCAGAGCAACATAGGTTTCCTACTGTTCCTCCAAAGTCACTAAATAATGAGAATTTCTGATCACTTCAAGGCTCCCTTATATCTGATAAGCATTATATAGTCTGAGAGTACATTGAAATCCACACTACTGCATCCAGAGTAATTGGAAGGCAAGTCACATGGATTAAAAAGAGAAACTAACTGCAATTCTAGAATTAACAAATGATACCTTGGAGATAGCTCCTGTCTCCAATGCAGGTCTGGGAGATTTTGTTTTTATTTATAGCAAAACTAATGACAAACAAACACACGAACACTGATAATATTGCATTGTATCTTTTTTTGAGCCACAACTTAGCAATGGGCTGCTCTGTATTTATCCCTCTGGAGTCTGGCTCTGTCCCTATAACTTTCAGTTTAGCTCAGGTGGCAAAGGTCAATGCTGGCTTGTGACAATATGTTCAAAGCCTGACATTGATTCCATAGGAATCATGAAGAGGTTTTAAAAAAAAGGTGAAGTAAGAATCATGTGTGGCAACTCAATTATGGGGCTATCATGCATCAGCTTTCTTTATTTTTGCACACAGATATTTGATGCAGGTCAAAAAAAAAGGAAGCGTGCTCTGTGATGCTTTAGCTTAGCCTCAAGTTGAAGGATAGTAATGAAATAATTAAATCTATGGGAGCACATATCCTTAGCAACTTAAGTAAATGCCTAAAAGTGAATCAATTGAAGCTGCTGAGACATCTCTGAGCTGTACCACTCAGCCCTGTCACACTCTCACTCTAGCAAACTATGTTTTCAGTGTAGGTGAAAGGAGAAGAGTGGAGAAGGAGAAGGGAAAAAGTGAAGACAAGCAGACCAGTGTAAAAGAGAGCAATATAGGTGCCTGATTTGACAGTTCAGAACTCATTTTGTTTGTATTCTGATAATTCTCCTTTGTTTCCTTCAATCTTCTTTAAGACCACATGAATTCATTTTCTCCCCCTACTTCCTCAATTTCTTTGCCTGCGTATCCATCAATATCTCTTTTACTTCTCCTCTTAGGTTTCTCTTCTACTCCCTCCCTTTGTGTATTTTTTCAAGCCAGTGGCCCTTTTTTATTTTTCTTTTAAAAATTAGATCTTCTTCTCATGGTTGCTCTCTTCACCCCCTGAAAAAAAAACCCCACCAGAATATGTTCGATAAGCTGTTGCACTAAATCAAGTATTTCCTTCATGCAATAAACAGCTTTGAGGGCACCAGCAGTCCTGTTGGAGACAGGACAACAGTATTACAGCACAGCTAATTAAGTATCTTTTCCTTCAAATTCCATATGGACTCTGCTTTTACCATGATTAAGTAAGACTCATCATGGCAATTATCTTCTGGACTATGAACAATATTGTAGTGTAGCACATAATATTTATATAAAAGCACATTACAAATTGATCCTGAGGGTGGGAGCAGTAATTTTGCTGTCTACACAAACTATCTTTAAGAGCAGTTAAGAAATCATTTCACAGGCTCAAACTATATAATAAGATGAAGGTAATAAGCATGACTGAGACACAGAGGGAACGAATTATCTTCAGGCAATATATTCTACAATGGTGACTGGATAAAACTGTTAATCTGCAGCTGAGCAGAAAATATATTTTAAATGAAGAAATCCCTTCAGATTATACAACAATCTGCTATCCTTTGATAAAACAGTAAGAACTTTCAGTATTACACAAATTACAGTAAACAGCACAATAGGACACATGTCCTCCAGAAAAAGAAGTTAAAAGTTACTCAGTATCTCCAGCATTAAAAAGTTCCTTTAGTTGACTAGAGAATACAAACTAATAAACATCTGGTATCATGAAGATTCCTCCTCTGCTCACACATACCTTTCTGCTGATACAAGAATTCAGAGCTATTTTCCTATTGCTCCCTCCTGTCTTACTTGTACTATCTGAGATGTTACATTGAATTAATATAAAACCAGAAAAAGATTTCATATGAAACAGCTACTCAAACTTCACTTACAAACCATGGGTGCTTTTCCACATAAAGTTAAATGATACTCATCTTTCACAGACAAAGCACCTGAGATTTAACTATGCAGAGTGATCTTTCAACACAATAATTACTAATTGCTTCTTGTGACTCCATTTTCCAAACGTGTTCTGACAAGAAATACGGAAGGTAGTGTAGGTGAGGTTTTAAAAGTGAAAGCCAAAAGTAATAGTATAATTTGAAAACCAATGCAATACATTAAATTAGAAAAAACTTTCTATACTCAAGCAGACAAGCAACATAAAACAGATTAGATCGTGCTGAAGAAGGTCTCTACACACAAGAGGGAAATAGAGTATAGGATTCCAGCGTAGAAACTACAGACACAGCCATTAAAATTGTAAATTTCTCCATTTACAGTCCCACAGGGAAGCCCTCCTCAGAAACACCCCTCTAAGAGCAGCGCAGAGTTTTTGTTTTCCCCCGCACCACATCAACCTGCTGCTCGCAGATGCGGACGCTGCACTTCACAGGCAGAAGCACAAACATCAAACTGGGCTGCTGCAGACTTCAGGCGCTGACTTCAGTGGAAGACAGCCACATCTTGCTGTGGGGAAAACAGGCCAAGCAATTAAATATGCATCAGCATTAAAGCTAAATATACAGAAATAGCTTACAGACATAATTCTGGCTTACCAGCTCGGCATGCATAACCTGCATACATATTTCATTTTTAACTATGAAGACAAAACTTTTGTACAATATACTTTCTGTGACACTCTCTTTACCATCATTGAGACTTGGAGCAATAAAAAAATAATACAACAGCATTAGTAGAAACTAGGTTGTTTTTTTTTTTCTCACTACAAACTTATTCAAACTATAATTGACTTTAGAGATAATACCTGTCCAGTTAACATTAATAACAAGTATCTCATAAAATTCCTTTCTTGGTGCTTGAGCCTCCCCTGTACAGCTCTGACCTTCCAACTCTCTTTTTTTCCTTTACCTTTTTTCTTTCACAGTTAATTCTCAATAATATATAATCCATAATAACATGAATTCATAATAAAAGGCACGCCTCTGAGGTATTCTGCCTCAGAGCAACATCCACAGCACACAAAAAAAAAAAAATGGGCAGAAACATTCAGCTACAGCCACATATTTAATGCTTACTTCCAACAGCAAAATGAGGCTATCTGCATCCCACATTTCATATGACTTAATATATAATGAATCTCTGGCACATCCATAGGTACAAAAAGGAAATTCTTTCTTTCCTGCACTATGGCAGCTCAGAATTGTCTGCCAAACCTTTCAAAGTGTCAGCAGTTTCTTATAGAAAGAGATAAAGACAATGGATAGCCCTACCAAGCTGCTAACATCTGCTCAAAACCTGCAGCTTTTCTTTTCTTCTTCCAGCACTTACCCAAGCTAGCATCCACTTGCATAAGTCTTTAAAGCACTGAACATTTAAGCATGTCACAATTCTATGATGTCTCATTTATATAATTAGTTCTAACATATGGCCCACAATCAGTGTGGGAAATCTAAAATATTCTTTGGGAAGCTGTCAAACCTAAAGGGATATATTTTTCACTAAGTGAAAAGAATTAAATATGCAAATTCTGCTTACAATAGGGATAGGGAGGAAATAGAAATCTAGCCCAAAAGGCATGCTTGCTCATTGCACCAAACGCGGGTTATTATGCTCTGTACCTGTCAGTGCCAGTTCAAATCAGAATATACAGTGACATGCAGAGAAGCTCTGCAGCCACCAGGATTTTAGCAGTGCTGTAGAGAACTGTACAGTAGATAAAACCAAAACCCACTGTGAAAATGCCAGCTATAATTAACACACTGGGCTGAATATGGATTCAAGGCAGATTGTATTAATCCATACCCTTTTCAGAACCACAGCTGTCCCCTGGGCAGGGACACCTCTGTAACATCTGTAACAAGTAACACACCATGTGCTAGCAGGGACCACTTTCATGCAGGCTCACTCCAACTGCCCCTTCAGAGACAAAAATCCAACAACTCTAAAAGCCTCTGGACTAAGATTTAATTCTCCTTCACTTGTTTCTGACCAGGAAAGCTGCATCTCTGTCAATTGTGGCATCACTGTGAGCAGTGGCAGTAGGCATCCCCCTCCCGCCACTGGGAATGACCAACTTGGAGACAACCATAGCCAGCATCCACGTCCTGTCAATAGGCTATCCACTTCCCTGAGATCCCTGCAGGATCAACTGTTGCACCTGTTATTTATTAATGAATTGTTATTTAATCAGTTGTACAGATTTAGGTGAAACACTCCTGGAAATGCACAGAAGAGCTCCCAGTGTCAACAACAAACAGAGCACCAGGAGAGCTTCCACAGGATCCAACTTCCCTGGGAAGTTTAACTGGCTTTCCCACAAATCAAAGGAAGTGGAATAAACTGCAGCAAAAATAGACAGACTATACGTGCAACTAATAACTTTGCTCTTCAGTACAGCATTATTTAGCATGGAAAAATAAAAATCCAAAATCAATGATCCCACAGTAAGGAAATAACACACTCCAAAATAATTTCATCGTTCATTTTCAGAATAAGCATTGAAATATGGAACCAGCTATACGTTTCTCAAAACAGTTGGTAGGAAAGTCAAATCTCTTCAGTAAAACCCTTTCCTAAAGGCAACTTGAGCAATGTAAAAGCTCAGTAATTTGTCTGAATAAAATCCTGCACCCTGTGGTTAGGAACCTGCCAAGCAAGCCAAATACACTAAACAAGCAGAGCTGGCATTTGACATGTCTCTTAAGAGTGAGCTGTGACAAGTTACTAATGATCTCAGTTAGAAAGCAACTAATAGTGTGCTGTAGAAGGTATAAAGACATGCAGAAACCTGGTAATAAGGACCAAATACTGACTTGAGATAAACAGCTAAAACCATTTTCAGTGAAAGACACTGCTCAGTTCAGCTCTAAACCTGTCCCTCCAAACGTTCTGCACCTTTTGTTGTTTGGTGGATTTACCTCTAAAAACACTGTAGGCCTAAAATGTGCTCTGTATGTGTGAACAGCAGCATGCTGACATAAAATTTGTTTTAAATCTTAGAGTGAGCCCCAAATGTGCCACATTTGCCTACAGTAAGAGCTTCACAAAGCTGGAAAACTGGCAGTTGTGAAAAGGAATTAGAAGTGTTAACAGGTACAGAAGAAAAAAGTTAACCATTGCAGTCCATGTAATGCCAAAAAAAAAATCCCGTGAGAAGGGAGATCACCAAGGGAGGAACCACTTGGACTAGAGACAAGTTTGTAAAGCCATCATTTGTGAGTTTCATTAGCGAGTGGAGGCATTTCCACTGTCTAGGGAAAAAAAACCCAACCCAAACAAACAGAAATAAGCCACCTACAGATGAAGAAAAGAAAGACCCATGCAATGCAAAGAGTTATCCTCAGCAAGAAAGCATATGGGGCCTTCCATATTATTTTAACTATATTCAAGTTAGTATTTTTATTTAAATTTTCCTTGCAGCTCATTGAAAACACTGTCTGAACCATCTCTCCCAGTTTTCATAGGTGGAAGGAGAAATGTACTAAGCTGATGTCTTGTTCAGATAACTCAATTTTTCTAAGATTACTACTTTTAGTTATCTACGTGCTATACAACAACCAAGATGGAAGTTGGTTTGCTGTGACAGGAAATGAAACAGATCCAAAGTGTTCATATTTGCACTCAATTACTGAATGAGAGCAACTGCATGGTAAGGTTATGCAACCTGACACAGTACTTTCAACCTTGCATTTTCCTGGTGTGTGCCTGTCAAAAAGGCTTCTTTTTCTTTCCTTCCCTTCCCAGCTCCTTCCCTCCCCCAGTTTCGGTTCTCGACTTTTATGTCTCAGTTTGCTTGGCATTAATTAGCATTATTAAAAGGAAGAGTACATAAGGAGCCAAACATACAAGGTATCGTATTTTTGATACCTATTTCAGTTCTTTCAGGCATTTTCCCCAGTATCTGTGCAGCACAGATTGCCTCTGATGAAAGATGAGAGTTAATGGACAATCAGGAAGGCATGGTGAACCAAGGTCACAGAATTAAATATTATTTAAGAGCACAATACGCAGTGACACAAATGACATTTTTGCAGGGAAACAGCAATATTAGCCTAAGAGTAAATGAATGATGTGCCTCCTTCCCACTGTTACACTGTTCTTTAATAGAGACAAAGCATGAAAAAGGATGCAAATACTTTTAAACACAAAGGAGATTACAACCTAAAACCTTAAGCCAAATCTTTAGTTGTATTTATGAGGCTGCTTTACATCACTGCAGCAAAAGAAAGGGATCCTTAAGACCTTTACACTGTTAAGGCATCAAGAGTAGTAAAAAATACCTTTAACATAAATGGGATAATCAGACCTAGCCAGATTCAAATCTAGGGAAAATAACATATATTGTTTACATAGTACTATATTACATATTATTATATTTTCCAACATGTTATAGGTCTTTTATTAGAAGTAAGGCATGCAGGTAATTACTCTCTTGGTTCCAAGAAGGAAAGGAAACAATTTTTTCAGATTTGTCTAAAATCTGAAGGCCACAACTACAGTAGTCAGTGATTCTGATGCCTCAAGCAACTTAGGAGAAACACATAAAATTAAGTTCCTGTGCTTTCAAATACAGCACTAAAAGCTAAAGGAGCTTGTTCAGTTGAATTTGCTTGCTTCTTCTGATCTTAGCAGCCTTTCAATTCTTTGTTGTAATCATTATTTTCCACCTAAAGACTATTCACCATTTGACATGCAAGTTTCAAGTTGTTTTGGCATGGCCCAGCCAGCACAACTGATATTTAATCAGCTGTGTTACTGCTTATTTCAAAATGCACAAGGTAACGCCTCTAACCACATAAATCATTCCATAAATTCTTCCCATTTAGAGAAGCACAAACCATCCCCAAAAAGATCTTAAAATTTAGTTTAAAAAAAACCTCACTAGATATCACAAAAATATGTTTCCATTGATAGTTACAAAGGAATACTACAGATAACTGTAATGACATTATGATAATTCAAAGATACCAGCCAGCATAACAGAAGTGTAGTTTTAATATTAGCAACTGTAACAAAAGAAAAAGAAACCAACATTTTTCAATGACAAACAGTAATGCTGACATTCTCAGGAAACTTGGGACATTCTTTGTAACTGAAAATAATTTTGGACCCTCATTTCTAAATATGTACTTCACTCCTACAGCATTAAAAAGACCTAAAAAACTTGATCTTACATTGATAACTTCAGGTATCTGAACAAGAAACTAAAGCAAATTGAAAATGTGCCTGAAAATGACTAAATGGTTTTGTGGCGAAAATCAAATTACTTTTTGTAAGGTCTTCCATTTTTAGTAAGGGAAGTCGTTAATAACAAGTAAGAAAGAAAATTCTATGTACATTTTATGCAACACGAAGTTTCCAACGAGTGGAAGCACATCTTCAAATGTTATGTCAGTAAAATAATACACAACAAAAAAATCCATGGGCTCCCAAAACAAACAAACAAACCCCCACAACTATCACTTTGTCTTCAGATGGGCACTTTCCTCCCCTTCTTCATGCTTCCACTGTGCTCTAGTCAGAGAAGTTGTATTGAGGAGGCTGGTTTTTAGTCTTGGAATACGCTATCACAAAAAATCACTTTAATATGGCCAGAATCAGTAGAGCACTTAAACAGTCTTGGCGAAGTCCTTGATTAGTTTTGTGAAAACCAATGAGGAATGGATGAGCTTAAAATTAGTTTTCTGTATAAATGCTCTGGAAGCGGGTTGCAATTTCATTTCTTTCCAGTTTATCAGACAATTCCTGCTTCTGGCATAAGATACCAAATTCCTTCACCAAACAGTGTAAGTAGTTACCTCTTTTACTATGATTTCCTCAAAAAAGAGGGGAAAAGTGCTCTCCCCTACTTCCTCAATAATTTTATCTTTGAGAAAAATTTAAATTGTTGAAAGAGACATTCTCAGCAATTTGTCTTTCTTTAAAAAAATTACATGTCAATAAAAAACAGTTATTTAAAATTAATTTCTGTCTCTTCAGAAAAAGAAGTATTTTCAAAGAATATTGAACACCTGAAGCTTTTTTTAACAGTTTTGTAGAAAAAAAGTAAAGTCTCATTACAATTCAAAGATAAAACAGAATCTTGCAAGATCTGTCACAGCACTTAAGCAAAAGTGCTCAAGTACTGCACAGTAAGCAAAAGTGACTATAATCCTCACACACGTCTGAAGATGAAGTAGGAGTTACAATACTTATCAGGAAGATGTGTCAAGTACCCCTCCATGCCCCGCTGTATTTGCAATACCTCTGAAGCCCAACCCTTGCTATTCTTCCAGTCTGGCAGCTGGAAGGGCAGGTCAAAGTGACATATGCTAGAGAACTACCCAGTGCTTGAGCCTGTGAAGAGCCAGCCCAGCACATCATCTTTCCCAGAGTTACTGGCCCATCTAATCAAACACAGCGGAATTTTGCAAGTCTCGCTGAATGCAGCGGTACAAAACAGTTTCCCTTGGAAATACAATGACTGAAGAAGAAAGATTATTTATCATTGTGCTTTACAAAAGGAAGGGTTTGGGGAAGCAGCAGGAGGCTTTCTATATTAAAAAAAAAAAAAAAAATCTTTCTTTATTGGTTCTTTGATATTAACAAAGGACTCTATTTCATCCTCAGTGTGAGCACATAGCTTCCCTTTAAGCTAAAAGAAGTTACACATGCACACGGGAGAATTTACAGCACCGCCTCTTGCAATAGCACCCTTCAGTTTTCCCAGCACTCCATCTACAGTCACATTCTGAAGAGAAAATCATCTAGCATTTTGAAGCTAAAGGTAGATTCTGTATCTGAAGGATGGAAAATCATGAAGTTGCTAAAGCTGGCCAGCCCCACGGTCTAGGTCCAGCCAAACTCCCTCTGCAGTATGGTACATTCTCTATTTATTCATAGGCACATGCAAGGGAAACAGAAGCCTGTAACCAGAGTCAGACTTTGATTTCATACATGAACTGAAAACCCAGTCCTTGCAATGAATAAGCAGAGGAATTCAGTATCAGCTAATTTCTACTGATTTTGAAGATGAAAATGGTACATGTGTTTAAGTAGGGTTGGTTATGGAGGAGTAGTTTCACCTTGTATAAATGTGAGATCCTCCAACACTAAAAAAGCTACAATCCCATCACAGTGATAAAAATCTATGACGGAATCATGGGGAACATTATGCTCAGGGAGGTCATACACCTCCACTTCCATCCTGCACAAATTTCCAAGCCAGTTTTAATATAATCATGTGTTTGTGACTCCACTGCTTTTCCCTCACAAAAAAAAAGAATAAAAAAATCACATGCTTCTGTGCTAGGATTGCATTTTCCAAATAAAGTCAGTTGTGGATGCAATGCTGATTACCCAGAAGAAATCGCAACAAAAGCAAATGTCATAAACTATAACTATACACTACACAATATATGCAGTTTCTCTGCAAATGCAGCTCTGGCCATGAGAACAGGCATGTCTTTGGAGTCCCATTACATATAGGAAGAATAAGATATTTATGAATGGGCAGTAGCTCCTTGTGCTCATTGTCCTGGGAGAAGCATATATATTCATAACAGCTAGTGGACTCAAATAAGTTCCACATACTTACTTTGTTTCAGAAGAATACATAAGCTGCACCACAATTCAGGATTTAAGGCTCATCCAAATCACTGACAGCTTCCATGTGAAGGAAAAAAATAATCCACAGTCAGTTAATACATAGAAGTACACACTCCATCCTGGAACACACTTTTGACAACTGTGTAGTGAATCCTTGATTGAACATACTATTTGGTATGACTCAAAATCTGTTTTTCTTGAGGGTACTTCCATGAATACACTCTCAATTACATAAATAATGTATCACTAGATATTTGAGAGACTTTCGTTATTCAGAAATAAGTCTCCTTCTGTGAATAAGCACTTCAAAAAAATAATTTTTTTTTTTGCCATTTCATCCCTTTTGAATTCCTAGAAGCTTGAAACTTCGGTATTCACAGAAGAGTTACATACTTTCTCTGCACTGCAGTTACATAAAAACTAAAAATTCTAAAAAAGAAAGAATGAAAGAATGAACCAAAGAAAGAACAACCGAAAACAATCAAAATAGAAAGTCAGACACAGTAGAGCTGTGGTCTATTAATGTAACCTTTGGCCCTAGCAGTGCCTACAGTACCACAGAAAAGAAGGGTATACTATAAGGCACAAGTACAGAATAACTTGCCCATAGTATGCTTGAGCCTTTTTTTCTGTATAACTATGCCTTAATTCACAGTGATGGGAAATTCACCCTAACTTCTGTTACTGTATCTATTCTAATTACCCATGTAAATGCCAGTTTTCCTTTTTGAATGTATGCATTTAGACCAACATATCTAGTTTGCCACAACTTCCCAAAGTTAATTATGCATTGTATAAAAAACACCCACCCTGTTTAAATCAGTTATCTCCATCTACTCCCTTCAATGTAGTTCTTTGTTCTTGCTGTAAGTGCATGATTTATTTATACACATACCCCCCACTGACTGCTCATCCTCTAACTTAACTATACTGGTTTTATTTCTTTCAGTACCTTAACAAAAGAAATTCCTTCCAATGTCACAAAGCACTTCTGCCCATCCTGCAATCCTTCTCTATTTTTATTCTATTTTCTTAAGAGTGATTCACAACAAAATAAATAATTCCTGTTATAAAGCAACATGTTATAAACAAGTAGTAACCACTAACTAGAAAATACTGACAGTGTTTAAAAAAAATTTTTGTTAATTTCACCTTCTTTTTGTTTGTTTCTTTTTTTTCTAGAGAGACAGACAAAAGCCTAAGTTGCCAGCTTTTCAATTGCACTAAATGTAGTTAATTTAATATTCAGCAACATGCAATTAGGTCAAATTATGTGTTCAGAAATTTTTACTTGTATTTGTCAGCTGCAAAATTTCATCAGCCACCACAGTGCCTGTTCCCTAAGATTTGCTAGATATCCCCTAGTGTTTCTCAGCCTTCCTCCAACTCATTTTCTATCACTCACAAATTATACCATCCCTTTATTCATCTTTTGAATTGCTATATAAAAGTAGCATTAGTGACATTCACTCTACTACTCGTATTTCTACATCTTCCCATTAATCTTCTATGATGTCCAAGTTTCAAGTGTCCATGCGGCTCTGAGTATGGCACACACCCTAGAAGACAGTAAAACTTTTGAACTGCACTGTGCCACAATTCCTGCAGAAAGAAGAGCTCCATTAAGTCTACCTCATGCTTTTCCATTCCACAGTCTGAAATTTTTCTTACAGGAAAGCAGTTTTGGGTAAGAAATTTTTCAAAAACTAGAGGGGCAAAAATTATACCCTTTAATGTCTTCTGACACAAAATAGTAGTCTGGGTTAGCTTTAGCTGTACCTGTGCCTACTTCATTAGACCGAGCCACAGAAACTCTCATAACAACCTATTCTATTCTATCAGGTTATGTACCCTTCTTTGCCATTCTTCCCAGGAGAATCCCACTCTGAACTGAGAAAAGGGCCCCAGACATCCTGTGATCCAACAAATCCTTTCAATAGGCAGCAATACAACCAAGGAAAGGAGAGGTTATGCTTTGATATGAAACATCAAATTCTTACAATATTTCACTAAGCCTGTCTGGATGTTGCTTCCACCACCAACTGATACACTTTCTTTCTTCTCAGTCCTTAGTTGGGCAATCCAAAAGTCAGGCAACAAGACAGCTTGAAATACTACAACAAATGAAGTTCTCTCCTTTTGTTGAAAAGTCATTTGTCCCAAAAGGCACTCTTCTAACCTCAAAAGCCTGCAAACAGCAAGGCTTCTGAGAGCTCACATGCATCCAGCACAAACATGAATCCATTTAAATGTCAGCTCACAAATGCACCTAGGATGTATAAAGAAAGCACTTCCATTCCCAGGATTTCAGCAGGTTCTTTGGTACGCTAAGTTGTAGTCAGATATTGTTCCACTGGGTCAGACACAATTTTATAGCAGCAAGTGCTACATTCAGACTCCACTCTCACAGCTTTTCTTTGCCTCTTTTCGAGGAGGGAATTTTGTCCATGTTTTCACAAACAGTTTGTCCTTGGTTATTCTAGCTACTTTGCTTCCATCTAAAATCATCAGAATCAATGTTTCAGAAATACTCCTATAGGAATCTTTTTCTTCTAAAAGCAGAATCATACATTCATTTCTATCTTACCGCCTTCTAAATCTAAAATAGCTTTAAGCAATAAGCACAACTAAAAGCCCAGCATCTGAATACATCCAAGGAGGTAACACATTTCACCTTTCTAGTACTTATTATCAGCAAAAGCTTTAAAGCATCACAAGTGTAGGTAGCAAACCACAAACATTATTGAAACAGGGAAGCAAAGCCATCCAATAACTTAAAATGCAGACTGTGCAATCATAAAATGCTTAAGAGAAACAATTCTGAATTGAATAGTTTAGAAAAAGAATGGTACATTACTTAATTTCTACAGTGGATCAGTATAGTAAAAACTGGACGTAAAAGTCAGATTGGCTGCAAATATGTAGCTTCCTTTCTTCCCTAAACTATCACTTTGCAACCATAGATTGGTCCTTCAGACTTCATCTGGTGAAATGCCAACTCTCTGCCAATCTCAGTCTACAGTTTTTATTGTGCTGCTACAACTTAGCACTCACATCCTTAAATATTAAGTTTCTCAGCCCTGTGACTGCAAAGTAAAAATCTTAAAATGCATGACCATTATAAACTAATACAAATCAGAAAACAAATAACAGAACAAATAAACCCTTTTAATTTAATCTCAACCTAAAAGTACTTGGAGACCAAAAGAACTATATTTTTAATTCTCAGGAGATAATAAGGAAGTCTTTGTGCATTTGATTCTTGAACATCATTGTCAGAATTTCTGCAGAAAAATAATGGCTCCTTTTTCCTGGTATCTGCTAAATACAAAATGGGAATTATCTAAGCACATGTGAATCTTCTGAAAGAGGGACCTTAACCAAAAGTGACCCTAAGTCTTCTTAATAACAAATTGCTCACAAGGATATGGATCAGGCTTTCCATCTGCCCTCCCAGGAAGCTGTTGTATCACGGGTTTGAAATTATTCAGGACAGAGATACTGATTCTTCACAGTCTGTTTTCTGAGGACCTACTGTAATATAGTTCTGATCAGATTAAGATAAGCAAACAGTTCCCTTTCCTTCAGCAGTAGCAGAGGTTAAAAACTCACCCCCAAGTTCTTTGAAGAGCATACAATATGGTATTGAACAGATCATTTCATTCTTCATTACCCGAAGGCATTTCAGCATGAACCCATTCCTGCTCATGGAAAGTCTCAACTAAATACACATTCAGTCCCAGTGACATGAGCTGAGGCTTGGATCTCATCACCCACCACACACATTAAGTTCCCCCACTGAACATATGCTTTCTGAATGGGGTGTCAGTCAACTCATACATCAAGATGCTGGAAACAGAAGGGCACGTTTGCTACATGAATGATGAGATAACGAAGATGGTGAAACATTACAACAATACCATAAGCAGAGTTGCCTGCCTGAAGCAGGCAGTGGTCCATGTCCCAGCACAAGTTCTGCTGCAGCTTCCTGGGACTCCTCCAGGTAAAACCACTTTCTGTAAGACCAAGCTCTTGGCTCGGTAGAAGTCTCACTCCTGTGCAAGCAATATCAACTACAAAATAAAGAATTGGCAATAAACTGGGTGAAATATATTGATCAAATTTTCAACCATCCAGACCACAATTTCCCAGATAACAAAAATGGCAACTGGTTAGCATAAGTTTTCTTTCTTACACTTAAAAAACAAAATGATCCCACTCCCCTCCAATTTTCAGCTAAAGCCTAGTATTACAGATGAACTTCCTATCACAATGAAACATTCTGACACCTAACTGTAGGATCCTTAATGAAACAAACAACAACTACAAAAGGATATAGGGTTCTAAGTTTTCTGTTAAGAAAAGGAAAAAGCTGATTACACCTGCAGGGAGTCAGCTACACTATTGCAAAGTATCTAAAAACTAACTAGGTCCATAGTCCTATATGTCAGGTTTAAGGAAAAGAGAAAAGGGAAAAAGCAACCACTGAAGTGTTCACAAAAAAATTTGGATCATACTGCTCAGGAACGTCAGTTTCACCAAAAGTGAAAGATGATTTGAAAAGGAGAGGTTTTGTTACTTTTGAAGGAAAAAACACTTTTGCATATGTAATACACAGATTTTAATAGGCCTAGATTTTAATAGATCCAAAACTTAAGGGTTTCCGCTGTCTTACATTTTACAAAATTAAGGTTAGTTTTACTTATTGTCTCTGGGACAGAGCAACAGTTCACAACCAGAACAGGTCTGTTGGTCAAGGCCATTTTCACACCTTCAGACAATGACTTTGGTCTAATCAAAAGGAAATGCTACTTCTTAACATGACAAATTATCTTTTTTGACATACCAGACAGGACTGTTGCTTCTCCCCGAGCTCAATCTTTATTTCATCGTCCCTTTTATCAGATCAGTGCTGGTGGCAATACATCAAATGCTTAGAATTTCAATGAAATTTTCATTACAAAGGCTTTCAGGGGTCTGCAAATTTTCTCTGGGCACAGCGTGAGACAGTGGTGTGAGACAGTGGTGAAAAAAAAACTCTCCCACATTCCCTCCTCTCCAGATTTCCCAGTGGTGATCAGAGCAGGCTCTATGCTTTCCATCTCATCCTGGGTACCACCCAGAGTATTTGGTGTCACCCAGTGGGTGGCTTCATATTTTGTAGCAACTTGGAAAGGTCGACAGCCCGTTAGCAGCTATGAGTTGATAATAAAACTATACATACACACATATATGCTTCAACCACTTATGAAGTGTTTCCATGTTAGTCATGGTTATACACAATACATATTAGTTAGTTATACAAACAACCCACGATTATACTAAAAGTACATCCAAAAATACATATAAAGATGCACAAACAAAACATACAATATAATTAACAGTATTTTCTTACTACAGGTAATCACATCAATAGTCAAAAGAAGTCAAAAATTGAAGTCACATAATAGGTGTTTGATCCTTTAAAAATTACACCTTGAAGGTGCCTCCAGTAATTCCCTACATTTACTACATGTACTTTATACATTTTTCTTCTTCTCAAAAAGCCCTTCCTTTAACATAATATTATAGTTTATCCAATTTCAGTACCTGGTACCAGCAAGCTGACTTTGCAGGAGTACCTTACTGATAGCTCATCTCTTACATGTATGTACTGTTCTGCGAAGAAATAGAGCCAGAGGATGCTGAGCCAATTTTCTGAAGCTACCATTTTAGAGACACTAAGAACAACTAAGAAAAATATGGCTGCATAATTTTTAACAAAACAATATGGAACCTAATCTGATGCATTAATGGTCCATAATGTTATTGAACAAGACTACAAGAGAGACACTTTACTTGCAGTTGCTTGTCAGACAATTACTCTCTGCTACTGTAATACTTCATGTGCATACTTCCAAGGAAGACTCATGAACGCACAGGTTCATTAAGGGAATGAGAGAATCGATTGTAAAATGGAAAAGGCCGAGTGAGGTCATATTTCAAAGAGATGAATATGGTACACTCCATTATGTTGTAATCAGCCTCTCTTTTTCATCCTAAGAACTGTAATAGTCTATCCTAATTTTCAAGTAAAAAAAAAAAAATTCTCACTGCCTGCATCGTACCTTCATCCCAAATACAGTGAGGAATTCAAATGTGCTGCAGGCAGTTTCCATTTACCATGGTCTTTGGAGCAGACGGTATTGATGTTGCTGACCATTTTTCTCCTTAATAAGAAAAACATTCAAATGCTACTAATATTGCTGCCTTGGCAAACCACATTTTATAGATGGGACTTGCCCTGTACATGACACATAGAACATCAATCAAAGCTGAATTTTATTTCAATTTATTATGGTTGCTGTCTAAATGAAAAAATGCTTATATCGTTAAAATGTCTTACAATATAAATGTGCAAATGATGTAATCACCCATTTTGTGAGAAAATTCTGATTCTGATTAAAAATATCTACCGTTGAACTTCTAAATATTTAATAAATGTGAAACAAAAAAACACAAGCACATTAAGAAACCACAGTAATTGGTATCTGGTGTAACATCATGGTTTTATGCTTGATAGCTCTTATCTTTAGAAGATGAGTTTATAAGGTATTCTTTTAAAATGGTAAGAGCTGCCTTTTTGTTCAAATCATTGAAAATAAATTACTTCAATCTTGACTTCATCCAAGACCTCACATGTGTGGTTTTTTCAAGTTATCATTTATCACAGTTCTATGCTTGCTATAGCCAGATGTCTCCAGACTGAACCTGCTGGCCTGCAAAAGCCCTGCAAGCCTTCCCAGATACACAACTGTGGATGCCACATAATTATCAAGGGCAGAAAGCAGCACCTTATAAGAAGGGAGACAGCATTCAATTTTGTAATTGACTGGACTTCACAAACCTGTCCCAGCTATTGAGACAGAATTTAATGCTTGGCAGAGTCCCACTGGCACGCACCACTCCAATGTCCACGGAGCTGTCTAGGATACTGGCTCTCCCAGCTGCTGCCTCCAACATGGCGCAAAACACACAAAACATCATGTCCCTGCTGCAGAGAGCACTGCAGATCATCAGGTCAACCCAATGGCATTGAAAACTCATTAAACTCTCATATTCTCTCTGTATTATTAGAATACAGTAATTATATAAATACAGTACTTCCCCACTTAATGAACAGCTAGGTCTTTCTGTGTTTATTAAACAATATTCTAGAGTCCAGAGCCTAAATGCAATGCATCAAAGAATGATAAAATGTTACAGAAGTTCATAAGCACATTGCAGACCAAAACGGATTGGCACGCAATTGATTCTCCCCTTCTACTCTAACCCCACCTGGAGTACTTTGGGCAGCTGCAGGGCCCCCAGCAGAAGGAGGAGAACAAGAGAGCTGGAGCATCTCTCCTGTAATGACAGGCTGAGACAGTTGAGGTTGTTCAGCCTGGAGAAGACAAGGCTCCACAGAAACCTTAGAGCACCTTCCAGTACAAAAAGGTACAAGAGAGATGGAGAGGAACTTTTTACAGGGACATGTGGTGGCAGGACAAACGGTGATGACTTTAAACCGAAAGAAGGCGGATTTAGATTAGAGGAAGAAAGTCTTTTCTGTGAGAGTGGTGAGGCACTGGAAAGGGTTGCCCAGAAAGGCTGTGGATTCCCCATCCCCGGCAGTGTTCAAGACCAGGTTGGACGAGGCTTTGAGAAGAGTGATCTAGTGGAAGGCATCTCTGCCCACGGCAGAGGAATTGGGACGAAATGATCTTCCAGGTCCCTTCTAATCCAAACCATTCTATGATTCCATGTTCTCCTTACTTGGACAAAAAGTATCTAAACCAGAGATTGGATCCAACGAGCAAAAGACCGAACTGCAAAAGCAGTGGTTTAGCATATATCGAAGATGTGGTGAACAAGTGGGTAGCACAGCTACACACTGCTGCCCTTTGTCAGGTAACCGCTGCTCGTGCACAAGTCCCAGCATCTTTCATGAGAGGGAAACTTCTTGAAGGTTTTTGCCCGGCATTGAATTTTATCATAGCCAAGAACTGAGGAGGAATTTCAATTTGGCCTTCAGAGAAAAAAAAAAAAAAAAAAAAAAAAAGGATAAATAACTATAAATGAAGGAAGTGTATGAGCTACATGACAGATAAGTGGACGTTTATAACATTGCATATTGTAAAGTTTGCCAAAACGTTTTGGAAGAAGAGTCAGTATCCTGCTTAAATCACATCCTGCTGCAGCTGTCCAACTTTATAGCTAGAATATTCATATTAATTCCATTAAACAATTACAGAAGGAAATCCAAAATGTTATTAAAAGTATGTTGGCTTTGTGCTATCTTTTTTCAGATTTAATAATAGATAAAATACTCTCAGCTTCAAAAAGTGATTCTTTTCGTGTGTATTCACACTCTAGAGGCCACAAAGCAGCTGTCCTATGGAAATCCTACAAAACCTAAACTTTACTGTACATTTCTGATAGACATTTTAGACAAGAAAGGAAGGATATTTTAGCATTTATGGAGCTAGCCTGACATTTAGGGGATCTCAATTTAATTTCCTTGTCTGCCAGACTTCCTTCATAATCCCAGACAAAGTAAATTATTTTCCTTTCCCTAGTTTCTCATCTTCAAAATGGTGAAGACCATTAAAGTACTTGAATCATGCAAGTTTTAAAGGACAAAAAAAAAAAAATTTATTCCCCATTTTTATTTTTTCCATGGTAAAAAATTTACCTCAAAATTGAAAGCTCAATCTTCCAAACTGTAAGCTTCAACTGTATGCTGTTTTGTTTTTAAAATCAGCAAAACACTATTTATAAGTAACACACTTTGTATGTTGCAGACCTTTGTCACTGGAGAGCCTTCCACTTTAAAATGCTTGCTCTGTGATAAGAAAAGTATTGAAGAATGAGCACAGGGAAAGTTAATAAACAAAATGCATTCATGGCCCATTACTTCAAATAACTTTACTATATAAATAGTCCACTCATCAAATAATAGCCTCAATTAACATTTAATTCTCGGACAATGCAATTGTAATGTACTGCAGGGATTAAAAGTTCTGCATGAATATCACTATTCTGGAAGTGCCACTACTTACAGGAGAAGTACTGACATATTTTCCACTTGATTAAAAACAGTTTCTAGTCTTTCCTCACCCTGTTTCTCTACCAGGCCTCCTTGCTCTAGAAGGATGAAAGGAAAAGATATACTCTACATAGGAGCTCCCAATCAGCTGGCTGATGATGACAATCAGCCTTGCTTTTAAAATCCATAAGCATACTAGTGCAGCATTACTACAGAGGAGAAAACTAAGCAGTCCCTCTGATTTTGTTAAGAAAGCAAGTGATGAGAATTCCCTTTTGTAAGCACATGCTTCAATCCCATTTACAAAAAGGTAGAACAAAGCAAGTTTTTCACAGAATACTCTGAGCTGGAAGGAGGACATCAAGCCCAGTTCCTGACTCTGTACCCCAAGAGTCACACCCTGTGCCTGAGAACATTGTCCAAACACTTCTTGAACTCTGTCAGGCTTGGTCCTGTGACCTGGGGAGCCTGTTCCAGTGCCCAACCACTCACTGGGTGAAAAGCCTTCTTCTAATATCCAACCTAAACCTCCCCCAATACAACTTCAGGACATTCCCACAGGTCCAGTCACTAGTCACCACAAAGAAGAGATCACCATCAAAATAAATCACCAGGCACAAATAAGCAAAAAAAAAAAAAAAAAAAAAA
>VXBQ01003979.1:407806-423551 GCA_013400175.1 Phainopepla nitens
AAAAAAAAAAGCAGCAGTGCTACTACTGCCAGGACCAAACAAACATGAGGAAACATGAGGACAAGACCAAGGCAACAATGGAAGAGCCTGACACTGTGACTGCTGAGATGATTGGATGGATGCTACTTGGTATCTCTAAACATGAAAGACCTCCCCTGACCCAGCCATCCTGCTGCCAATGGTGAAAGAGAGTATCTTCGCAATACGTGGTTGCTTTTATCCTGCAACACAATGATTGAGTGTTGATGAGATTACAAAGTCAATTACTTAAACACCAACAAAACACATTCTAACAATGACTGACGGGCATTCAGGGTGTTAGTTTAGAAACTGACTCCAGTACATTCAGATTTTTTTTTGTGTCCTATGGGTTTGACCTAAATCCTAATGAAATTAACTGCTAGAAGAAACCAAGCCACTATGAGCTACCAGATTTCAAGGCATGATGCAAAATCTGCTGAAAAAGTCAACAGATGCTTCCCCTAGAAGCCAGAAAGGAGGAAGGCCAGAAAGCTCCTGGAAATCTATCATGGACCTCATTGTGCTTTGATGGTGAAGTGATGGAATAAATCAAAAATATATTAAGAGTTAACCTATGAGAGAGATCTAAATATAAAATCCTGCCAAGACCCATTATCCTCAAAAGGTGGTTTAAGTCATGTTAGGACCTCAGCCTGCGGGTTCATCTAAGGCATGAAAAAATACAATTCAATGAAAATGAAGTATCCAAAAAAATAAAACTGCTTCTCAGCCGTTATTTTCCTCACAAGTATTGTCTTATTTTAAATGTATTGCTAATACAGTATGTTAGCAGTTGTCCTTAATAAGCTCTGCATACATCCAAGAAAAGTGCATACACTGACAAAGATGCTTCTAGTTTTGCACAACACATGGCTTTTTTATACGGTATGTTCTCTCTTGAAAACTACTCCCTCACAAAATGAAAATTCAGCAGAAACTCTAATAGCTTTCATATTTCAGTCTAATAGGTAGCATGGCATTGCACTGCCACCCACCTTTGCTACAATATTGCACAGCACATTTAACAGATATTTGCTTCCTTCACTCAGTCCTTATGTGCAGCTTCTGCAGGACCTTAGTATTAACATTTAACAGAGTCTATGAGCATAAAGCACATTTATGAACATCTGCTAGAACATTTTATTTGCCTTAAGAGTTTTATTATAACTGTTAAATTTTCTTGCTATGCTTTATGGGCCAAATCCTGGTCCAGTTTTAGCCTCAACTCCCATTGACTTCAACAGCAAGCAGATTTGATTGTATGTGGGTTTCCATACCAATTCAATACAGCTTTAAAGAAAATGGGATCACTGCAAGCACAATACTGGATAAAAAAAGCCAGCACTTAGCAGCCCTAAATATCTACTGAACACAGCCTTCAAATGCAATTAAAACCAATAAAGAAATAAACTCCACACTCACAAGTCTGTGACCTCCACACTGCATTTCAAAACCAAAACAACTCTGAGCCTTGAAGTACTAGGTATGCAGGCATCCCATCCACAAATGGCTAGGTGGGATGTACTAACTACTCCCTCTCACATCACTCACTGATGCTCCTGTCACCAAAATTTGGATCTCTGTATTAAAGCCATCAAAGGCCAGAATCCAGCCATGTCAGCATTGGTCACCTCATCTGACACATCCAGGCAGTCACAGCCCTCTTCAACAACACAAGATAGGCTGGAATAAACCATGCAGAGCCAGAAGCTGGAGCTGGTGAACAAGAGTCCAAGGAAGACGCTGCAGAGGAAACCATGCCAGAAGTCTGACTGTTCTGAAGATGTTCTCCATAACTGCTCTTCTCTGACAGAGCTTTTCCATCTTACTGGAGATGTTCATAACATCTCTGTGAGACTGAACGTGGCTATACAGAAGCAACAGAGTTCCTCATAGCTTAGAGAAAGAGGATAACAGAGGACTCCAGGAAGTCTACATGGAACTCCTTTAAGAAAAATTAACCTCATTTGAAGTTATGTAAGAGTTTACTTTGCCCACTGCTATTTAAAGTCCAAAAATAGTAAGACAGACAGCTAGCAAAGAATAGACAATACGGCAATGCCACATCTGTTTCACAAAAGCTTGACAGTAAATGCTTGATTCAAAGCATACTATTAAGCCCCCCAAAATTCAAGCAATTATAAAAATGAAATTATAGACACAATGATGAATGACAACAAATGAAATGTTAACAGATCTAGCACCATACAAAAAAAATATTGATTTTCTCTGATTACTACTTAGGTGATCAGAGTGTATGAGGTCCTAGTTGCCTGCTTGCTCTAGATTTTATTAATGCTCCAATATCAGACACCCAATTTGGAAATCAATGCTTACTTCATCATTTTTCTCTGAAGGATCCTATTATTCACAATTGATTTAACAGAAATGAAAGGCTTACCATTAACAAGACCCAGCTGCTGACACTTCTTAGATGAATTATTGAACTTCTAAGAGTGAATTAACTTAACCATCACCAAGACTTATTGTCTGATGTTTCTCATACCAAAGTCAGTGTATTTATAATTACAGAACCAAGTAGTAGAAAGTAACTCCTTTGCTGCCTCTTCCAACACCATATACACCAAGTAAAAATAAAGCTTTGTAAAGATAAAAATATGAGTTATGCACCAAATTCAGTTAGTTGGAGCTTAATCTCTAACTGCTTTTTGACACCTTGAATCTTCATTTATTTCTAAAACTCATAGGCCATTTCAAGGTTCAGAAAGAAGAAATCCAATTTATGGCAAGTTACATCTTCTCTCAATGAGATTACTAGAGTCAAAGATCCCTAGGGCTGACCATGTCCTGCCAGAGAGCCTACAAAAGACTATTATTAATTCCCTTTAGGTACAAAATGAAGAACCACCTTATGGATTGAGATAAAAGTAACAAATATTACGCTACAGCAAGTAGAAGCGGTACTACCAGTCCATCAGAAAAGCAGTGTAAATGTACAAAGCAAAAGGCCTAGGTTTAAAATTTGCCATCCGAGCCAAGGGGCTATCTCTGCTCAGAACATACATTCATCATGCCCCTCTTCCAGTCTAAGAAGAAATATGCATCACCTAAGGTGAAATCAGTTCCTCAAATAAGAGTTTTTGCTCTGCAGAATGAAAAGTTAGTACCAAAAAAGAGCAGGTTTGGAAGGAGTGAAGATCACACCAGCCTTTATTGTAATGCTATGAGTGACTTTGTAATTCTATGCAATTCCCAAGCAGGTACACTGCTAATAATGCTCTTCAGGAGTGATCTTTGAGAAGTGGCAAGAAAAACCCTGAGTGCCAGCACACTGCCCAGCTGCACTGATCTACAAACATACCAGTCTCAAGAGCACAGAGCTGTGCTAGGCAATATGCTATCCTTCAGCCATGGACAGTAGAACCACAGCTGCCTGGTGACACAGCCAGAACAACTGCTCAGCTGTCAAAACTAGTGAATATTTCAAGTCTTAGTAGACTTTTGGCTAATCTGTACTACCTGGCTGAATATGCCTTCAAAATGCTAGAATGATAACTGCTTTCTTCTTGAGCATTCATCATACTTGCAGAGGTCAGCTTGATTGTACTAACCTCTGCAAGTGCTCTGAAGACTTCAGCACAAGACCAAGTTCAGACTCCAGATGCAACACATTCAGGAAGTCTTCTGGATTAATAACACAAATTTTTGCTTCCTTTTTATTCCACAAAATGGTGAGATAACAGACCTGTTTATTCTTTTCACACAAGCTGAAAGTCAACAACTGTCCAAAATCACTAGAGCCTCTTCTCAAAGCCCTCAATGGATTTGAGTGCTTTCACACTGCTGGAGGCAAAACACCTGGGCCTTTTTAACCAGGGTTAGTATCTGAGGAAGACACTCCTGGAGCAAACCAATCACTTTTTGAATACTGTATTTCCCCTTCCCAACCCCCATTTTAGCCCCTATCTTACCAAAACTCACCTTAAAATTCTGCTTTGGACATCTGACAAACACTTTAAAAATTAAGGAAAGTGGGAAGGAAAGATGCCCAACAGAGAGAGCCTCCAAGCTCATGGGTCTAACTACATTAGGAAAACAGGCCAAAATAATGAAATTCTGATTATTTTAAAAATATTTAGTTATCGAAAATTTTCAACCTGCCTCTTCTCTACAGAATAACCCTTTTGAAATGGAGAGTGGCCATAACTAAAATCTGGTGAAATTTGATATCTGCATAAAACATATCTCAGCAAGTAGGTTGTAACAACTTTTTTAAGAAAGACATAGACCTTGGCAGATTTCCTGTGTTTCTTACACTCATTTCTTCCAGTACTTCCCACATTGTGAAATAACTCTTAATGCTATAAAGACAGTGCAGACTGCAAAAATTGGTCCTAGTGGTTCCAATGGGAGTAACGTGGTCAGAATTTGGCATTCAACAAAGTTTCCATTTCTACATAGGTTTCATTTATTTTTCAGTTTAAAAATAAGACCATATTTTGGCATGTAACTAGAGCCGCTCCTGCAACTCAAAAGAAATAACACTGCTGGCAAGCCTCAAATCTGTTCCAAGACAAAAAACTGTGTTGGCAGAACTTTTTCTAAAAGTTCTTTTTGACTAGAGGCAGAATTCAACACCAGCATAAATGGAGAAACCTCAGTGAAAACAGTTATGTTACACATTAAGTTTATATAACGCAAATATATTTAGCTGACATGGAATTTAAATTCTGTTGAACCAATTCTGTTTATCTTCTACACGTACATAATAACTTAGCACCAAATTCTATAATCATTCTTCTGTGAATACTCCTTTCCCTCCTACATAAATGGTACTGTGCTATTTACAAAGTACCACAACCATGCCACACATTTTTTTAACATAAGAGTTGTCCAATTAGGATGTGGTGAAATTAAAGCTGCAAGATCTATATTCCTGCATCAATTACAGGCACAGAAGAAAATAACATAAATCTGACATTTCACAACTTCTGAGGGTTTGATTTTGCAACCTACTTTCTAAAATACCTTTTTTTGCACGTCATACCCAACCTTTTTTTTAGAGCATGCATGAATACAGTTAACCAATGTGCAGCGGTGCTTCATCAACACAGATCACAGCAAGATTCAACTCCCAACTCCACTGTAGCATTGAAACAACTATGAAAGCATTCAAATACCTAGGCAAAGATGCCCATGTCCCTTGGATATTCAGGATTTAGCTGGTTGATGGATGGGACAAAGTATGTACAAGGAAACCTGTACTATTTTAGACTAACTGTTGAAAAAACTGAATTGAGTTCTTGTCAGAGAGAGGGAGAAAGTTACATGACAGTGATATCAAGCTGCTTCAATCCTCTTGAAGAAAAAGCAATACAAAGCTTAAATACGTAGGTATTTCTAAAGCCAAGTTCTAAGCACAGCTTGCTTACTCTACCCTAAATACTGATGACTTAACTCTAAATACAGTTGTTTGAGGATGCATTGAACACCTTCCGTGTTTTGCCTGTTTGTCAAACGTTTTTTTTTACATTTTGTTATACTGTCACTGAAGAAAAAAAATGACAAAGAAATGTAGACTGAATTCATTTACCTTCAGAGTCTTAAGAATTTGTATCCAGTGCACCACAATTCATGAACTGCTTCAACTAATTCAATTAAGTACATGGAGTAGAGGACCTTTAAAGGTCCCTTCCAACACAAACTATCCTATAATTTCCAACACTTGATTGTAAAAGTCAGTCTGCCTACATGCAAGGTATCTTTTCAATAAAATATACCACTTTAGATATCCACTGACTTAAGACAATTCAACAAATAAAAAGAAAGGTAAGAGTTGATGCTTATATTCAGATCACAAATTAATGCAGTTAATTTGACCACCAATATAATTAATACAATGACCAGATAAGTACAGTTAGAACTCCAAATAAACTTAATATGCTTTATATATAAATAAACACTAAATAGAATTTGAACTAAACTTTAGGTCTGAAATTCCAACCAGCGGTCTCGTTGAGAATAAATTACACAAAATTTAGAGCGCAGCGTGCCTAAGAATTGATGTCACAAAAATCATCAGGTCTTCAGAAATTTAAGCCAAATTTGCCACCAAGGGTAGAAAAATACATTAATCATCTTTTTATTTCCACTGTAGAAATAATGTACTACAGGTGTTTCAGAAAGACTTTGATTTTCAAAAATAAGTGGTCTCTTTCTTTCCATACATTACCAAGTCTAACAGAGGCACATTTTTATTTAGGCTAAATCACACTTTATGGGACACACTTAGGAGGAGGAAAGGAGGACATGCAACTGGCATTTGAGACATATTGCCAGTGCAAAGCTGCCAAAAGCACACAGCAGGGAGCATGTTTTGGCTATCCATGAGCAGAACAAGCATGCACTCCTTAACCACTGCCAGCTGGCATTTGTTTCAAATACAGAATGCTCACTAGGCAATTTGGAGACTGGACATACTCCTAACCTTAACTATGCTCCCATAAAAACGTGATGCTGAGATACCTCATTAACCATGCCTGTGTCTTAGCTGACTGCCAAATGAGAAAGACTGAATGACAAACAAAAAGGATACATTTCTCCCAATGCACAAAAAGGTATTTAAAGTATATCCTAACATACTCTAGTGCTTACAGCAAAAGAGAGATTTTAAGAGTGTTGGAAGAAAATTCTGCCAGAATCTCAAAAAGCAGAAACACTGCCACTCTCTATTGTACACAGATAGAAAAAGTGAAATCCAGAGACACAGAGCACCAAGAAAACATAGCAAGGTATAGAAAGAGCGGCTGGCACTGCGATTATAAACTATACTATCGTGTTTAATACAACCTCTAGCACTCCTCACAACAGACGCTCCCTGCTTTATGTGTTGGGGTAGATTTGTGGGTAGAAGATTAATGTCCCCCTCCATCTGTTAATGACTATATAGGTCCCCTGGGCTTTGCACCAAGGGTACTTTGCCCTTAGGATGGAACAAGAAATGGGAATTTGTGTTTGTTACAACATGCACTTACTATTTCCAGCAACACTAGCAATTCCTGGATGTGTATTATTTCAACTTTATCTACCAAAAACATATTTTATCACGGTAGTTCCACTGCGATTCCAAGTAGATTTTCAAAGAGATCAGTTAAAAGGAGAACAAACCAACAGGAGGGCACTTTTCACTTTCAAAGTGCTTTCCTGACACACACAGCCTGCATCTTTATTTGCCCTACAAGTGCTCTATTCATTAACTTTTCACCAGAGTTTCAAAGTGACTCCACTTTTTGGATTTCTCTTTCTCTTTCTCTGTCACTACAAGCCTGCTGTCATGAACCAAGCAACTCAGAAGGAAGAAATGTACCAGAGACTGCCATGCAAAGAAGAGCACACTAATTGAAGTCTTCATTTCCTTCAGGGGGTTCTGTCAGTGGATTTTAACTTACCCCTGTTAACTGTACCTTTGCTCCTGAGACCTGGAGGCAAGTCAGAAGGAGCTTGATACCGGCATAGTCTTCATTGACCTAAGCCAGTTTGATATCCTGGAAGAATATAGAGAAAGAACAGTTACAAAATGAGGTTCTGAAGGAATGACGCAAACACAGGCATCACCAGAACAATGATACTCAGGGCAAAATCAGAGATCTTAACAGTATCTCCAATATCCACAAATGAGAAATCAAAGCCAGAGCATTGCTTCACTAAAATCTCCAAATGCAGTGTCTTAGGTTTGTTTCATGCTTCCTTTCTTCCTTTTCCCTCCTCTATCAGTTGCAACACTGACCGCAATTCCATCTCAAGGAAGGAATAGTTGTCCCTGCCAAAATTCCCTGTGAGCGCCAAAGGGAATTCCAGGGGCAGTCAACCGTGTTTACATTAACACCAAGCATATTTAATTAACTGCTCCCATTTTACACTTTTTTGGAAAAAGCTGGAACACCTTTGCAGCTGAACCATCAATACAAGAAAATTCTACCCTCTTTTCAAAAAAGGGAAATGTGATTTCAGTACATGACCTCTACCAATCCTTTTGATCCAACTGGGCACTGTTTCTCTCAAACTATTCCTGCTCAACAAGAAAAGCAGGAGGAGACCTGCTCAGAGGAGAAAAGAGGAGAAAAGAAAGAAAAATGAGAAAGGAATTCCTCCATACTGTCCTTCATCTTCAGCAGAGAATTTCCTGGTCTCAAATGCTGCCAGAGTGAAGAAACTGCAACCACAAAAGACAATTTTTTCCCCTCTCTATCAGCAGCAGTACGAAACAAATGTTGAACTAACAAAGTGCTCTGCCTCTCTAGGCCTTAGTACTCATAATATCGCTCTGAAAACACTTCTCTATTGGCTTCCCAAATAAGGAAATACCCTAAATCAAAGATACACACTTGATGTTGTTAAAATTAATTGTAAAACACAACCAAAAAAACCCACCCTGATTTGTACATATTTTGTTTCCGTAACACAATCTTGTTAGAATCAACAGAGCTGCTCCTAGATTTCTCATCTGAATCTAGTGATATTCAGCCTTTTTCTTAAGCTTCCTCAACAAAGGCATGTATTTCACCTTTCATTTGAAAATGAAAGGAATCATCTTTTCCTTTAATCTGTGTACAACACAGGAAAACACATTCTGAGTATGATTTAAATACACAGAGCAGGTAAAAGAGATTCAGTGCTAATATTTCTTGATTAAGTCATGCTCAGGTCCTTTTGGAAGTCTGACTTAGAGCTGAAAAGCTTAAAACCCAATGCTAAAAAAACAATTTAAAATATACAGTTAAGAATATTAAAGACAAAAGCACAAGGAAGGTAAGGGACAGAGCAAAGAGCTGCAGTTTCCCTTCTCTGTAGGGAGTACAAGGCAGCACAAGATAGTGCATCTCCTGACTGAGAGTCCTTTGAGCAACAGCTTGCTTTCCTTAATGTGCCTCCTCAATTGCCAAAATGTGGCCTGCACAGGTAGGCAGCCCCTGGAGAGAAAAGCCACTGAAGTCTGTGCATCCTATGGAGCACTGACAGCAATCACTCAAGCTTTTACACAAGCCTCTTGTACGTCTGCAGGAAAGGCTGCTCTCAATCTGGCCTCCAGAGAAAACACAGCAGCCTAGATTGATAACATCTACTTACACTGCTGCTGATTAGTCTTTCTCTGACAGTCTTTCTGAAAAGCTGAACAGGAGTCTTAAGCCTGAGCCACAGCTAGCATATCTAACTCAAGTACTGGTAAAACACATCTAATGTCAATTGCAAAAACCCCCCAAACATATCTGTTTGGGTGAAGAGCAGGGGAGTTACTGTTGCTTATTTGTGGAAAAGATGGGAGGAATGTATCATGACTGTACACATACATAGACAGATGTATGTCTCACACATGGGTACAGGATAACAAATACAACTTGTTCTCCACTACAGAATTTTCCACTTTGAACATACAGACATCAATATATACAGTTCATGTTATTTCAGTGAGATACCTTTTGAATAAATAATGCTGGCAGGATTACAACTCACATAACTCAGATTATTTGGTCATCACTCACTCAAGGACAAATTGAAGTCTGAAGGCCAAATCTATGGGGATTTCTGGTGACATCACTAAGACCTCACACAGATGCCCAAGACAAGTAGCGCTGATACTTTCCCCAACTTTGCATTAAGTTAGTTCTGAGAAATGACTCAAAAAACAGTCAAATATGATTACACAACTAACAGTGAGCAGCTCCATCAAAGGAGAGTACTCTCATCACATCAGGAACAAAGGATATGTGAACAATCAATCTTAGAGAGCTTCAGGAGACATTCTGTCAGGAAAAAAACCCAAAAAACCAAACAAAAACCCGAACATTTTTTATCAAAGTGTAAGAGTAATTTCAAACTTAGTATGTTCCCAGACTTATAAAGAACTCACCAAAAGTACCCATAGCCAAGTCCAGCAAACACTACCACTTGACGTGTGTCACATTTGTCAGAGCTATTCTCAACACACAGCAGCGAGACTATGACTAGTCAAGGCAGCAGCAGCACTTTGTCTGGACAGTTTAAACTTGTTCCTTTGCATGTGCTCTCTACCCATTTTTATTCTAAATTATCTTGGCCGTGACTACTACACAAAGGGCTCCTCTGATCTCATAAACAAACAGCTCTTTCGTCCTAAGAATGTAATTTAAAAGACTATTTAGGATAGCTTTTACAATACTTATTTTCTCTGCAGGAAATCATCTTACAGAATCAGAATAATTTAGGCTGAAAAGGACCTCTAGAGGCCACGTCCTCCAATTCCCAGTCAAGGCAGAGCTGATTTCAAAGTTAGAACAAGTTGTTCAGAGTCTTGTCCAGTCATGTTTCTAAATCTCCAAGGTCAAATCTTGCAACGTCCACAGACCTCGGGTCAGAGTTTAACCATTCTGATTGTTAATTCTTTTTCCTTGTGCCCAGTCAGAATCGCTCCACTGCTATATATGACTGCACCTCACCTTTGCTCTATACACCTCCGAGCAGAGCGCTGCTCTCTGTTCCAAAACAGCCTATTAGGAAATGGAAGGCAACAATTCACCTTCATCTTCTATCTCCAGGCTGGGCAAACCCAGATCCCTCAGCATCTCCCTGTATGCCATGTACTCCAGACACCAAATGAAACAAGGCGGCTGCTCCAGGTTAAAACTCTTTAAAGTATTCATGAAAATGTAACTAAGTCTTTCACATACCTCATTCTGATCATACAACACTACTTTAGAGGTCCCCTGACAAGGACAGGACCATTGGTACCTTACTTTCTGATCCCAAAGAAAGTTCTGAGGACAACCTCAGAGGAGCAGCAAGCATAAAGCAATTTACAAGGTGATGCACTGAGTGGCATCTCAGATCACCTAAACACTCTGGAACAGCACTTTTTTAAGAGTACAAAGAAAAAAAATCAACATTTAGAAAAAGTTTAATGTGGTTTAGAATGCAGCTATACAGTTTCCTGCAGTTGACCCCAGAAAAATAAAAGACATGTGATGTGCAATTTCCTTTGACTTGTCTTTGAACTCTAGATAGAAGTTCCTGGTTTAAAGGGCAGGATTTTTTTTTATTAATTACTTTTACAACTTTTGTTAATATTTCCAAATAGTACTTAAACTAAAGTCTTTGCATGTATCAATTCCATGAGTTAGAACACCCTCTCAAAAAAAAGCAGTTTCTAATCATTATTTTGAGACAGGGTGCACTGCATTACTTTACTTTGATGAAATGAGCAGTACCCACCTCTCACTTGACCATGCTAATTCCAAAGCATTTGCAGAGAATCTAGACATAGGTCAAACCAGATACAAGAAGGAGGATATGTAAGAAAAAGAAGATGTTACCCTCACTGAGCTACTGAGAGCACACTTCCTTTCATGGCAGCACAAAGCACACCCTCACAGGGCATGAATCAGGTTTCATTCAGAGACCCGAGGAAGTCGGCTTTCTATAAAACTCATGGGATGTTCTCCATATGCAAGAATGAGTTTAATAAAGATTTTATTTATTATTTATTTAGAGCTTGTCTATTATTTTGCTACATATTGCTGCCACAGGGAGAAGCTTTTCATACCTGCCTAGACGAGACCTAAAACCTCTGGAATCGTGACTGCCAAGTACTGCAACCATCAGCAGCCCCAGACCTTAAGACTAAGCTGTGCAAGTTCAAAACCTGTCCCCTTAGCAGACACAGCAGTTCCACCCAAGAACACAACATGTATTAACACTGAAAAATAGGCACGGAACTATTTACACACACAAACACACCTGTATATTCATTTGTGCATACTGTTGGCAGAATTGTGCTTATTACACACATACCCCATACTACACACACACAACCTTCAGCAATTTAAGAACAGTAGCAAGCCCCAGTGTCTGCAATATTCTGCATTCATGAGAGATAACCCATGGCAAACACGCCGGAGCTGTTGCATGGTAATGGCACCTCACTGGTGTGCCTGCTGCAACTCTGGAACAGCACGAGCACCCAGCCCCACAGTGCCCTCCTCCAACTCCCCACACTCGCCTAGACACAGGGGACAAGCTGCAGCACTGCATGAGAAGTAAGAGAGAAACTAGTGCCCTTCTGGAGAGAGGCCCCTCTCTTGTACCCAGCACGAATGCACACAGCTTGGCTCTGAAGTTTTACATATGACCTGGAAAGGTTTTGCCGTCACTTGTCTAACAACAAGAACAAAACTCAGTCTATGTGCGAGGCTTTTTAATGCCTCCACAGCTGGTACTTTTACACCTCCAGGTTGGGGTTTTTACCCCCCTTCATCCTATCTTCTCCATTTAGCTTACATAGAGACCACCTCCAGAGTGCCACGCTAATTAGCAACAGCTTGCACTTTGTATTAAAACTAAAAATAACTCCAAAAAAATCTAGTGAAAAGAAAAACTGAATGAGCTCATATGCATTTCATCATTTCAGTAATATTGGTGTATTTTAACGATACTTCACTTATTTAAATTCTGATCTGAGCAGCAGACTAACTATAATTGCTGAAAAACAAAGCTATAAATTAAATGTGAGATATGGTAGAGTCACTGCCCTACAGACTTGCTATAAAATGCTACAAAATATATATGGCTGTAACCAAAACTAACAATAATAAGCTCACTGTGTGATGATAAAACAAAGAGGTGAACAGTAGAGAAATGTTCAGCTGATGTAGCAAATAAATCCGAAACTCACAAAGTATAACTTCAACAAACAAATATTTAATATAATTAAGTTGTTTTCACTTTCACTAACAAGAGTGGCTCTTAAAATTATGAAAAAACACATTCCTTATAGGTAAATATCTATTTTATAAATTTTCTATATCTTCTGTACTTAGTTTGGCTTTTCCACAATAAGCTTTAATCTGTTTCTTTATGTCTGTACTCCCTAAATGTTCAGCATTCACCCATCTATCTACCTTGAACACAAACTAAACTATAGATTACAGAAAATGAAAAGTTCAATGACTCTTCCAGTCTTCAAGATTTCCCAGTACTCTAGCAAACAGAATATTGCCCATTGCTTTGTGGGAGGGAAATATGACTTAACTGACACTTCATCAGTGTCCTGGGAGTCAAAGGCCATCTCCTATAATATAGAATATTTGATTAGAACACAATCTACAAATAAGAAAATACTGGATGTAGTTTTCCCCCAGTATCTTGCCTAAGCTGTAACAATAGTTTGCACTTGCAATATTCACTGCAGTAGACTCCATTATTATAATTAAGATCAGCTAAGCTGTTTTAGGGTATTTCAATATCTACTGTCTCCTCCTAATAGAAAAACAAGAGAGAGTCAATGATATTGAAAGACAACAGATTTAATGCAGATAACTTACAGAGTTCAATACCACAAAATATTACTGAAACAACAGGTTATTAAACCAGCCAGGATATCAAAGCCTCGTGCATAAAGTAACTGCTAGGTGAGAAGGGTTAGAAAAACTTCCACCACAACAAAAGGCACTCTGGATGACAATGGCTGGACTTTGTGCTGTATCCCACTGAGGAGTGGCAGCTTTTCTAATCATTGTTTGTATCACCTACTAGGAGAATCCCACCCTAGGGTGCAAAGTAATGGAAAACTAATCTTTGTCTTGAAAATACCTGCACTTCTTGTGTGAAATACCAGTATTAGCACAGATCTAGTTGAACCTGCTAGCAAGTCTAATTTTACATGTGTAAATCCACAGAAGTCAACAGGATGCTACCTACCCACCATATACATATTGACAGAAGTGTGAAAATAGATGATCCCTTCCAGGCACACCTGGCTCAAACTCCTACTGTACACACCTACAGACACTCATAGTTAGGAATTTGCTGCATTAATTCATTTATTTCTACAGAAATGCCAATATGTGAGAACACTGAGCCTTCTACACCTCACCCACACTAGAGACCCACTACCCTCAAAACAAGCTCTATCAATAAATCCCTTTTACTATTGACATAGAAGAAATAACTTCAGCAGAGAATGAAAAAGCAATCCTTGATGGTGCCACTCTTTCTACCTAGAGAGAACCCAATTTTCAAGGGTAACAGAGACACTTTACCATAATGCTATTGGGGAGAATTAGCCTGAAAATGCAAGAGGACTGCAAGACCTCTGCAAGAAGATGCAAAAGAGATGCAAAGTACCCCAAAGTGCAACCATCTGCGGTGGAGCCACTTTGCATTCTTCACAAGCACACTTAGTCACAACATAATGACAACCCAGGTTGAGACACTCTCATTTACTAACACTGTGACACTACTATACAAGGAAAAATCCTGCAACCCTTCATCTAGCAAAGTATATTTCGCTGGAAGATGACCCACATAAAAAGCTGATGATGAACCTTCTCTGATCATTAAAACAGACACAGACAGATGCTGACACAACAAGCTCTTACCCAGAGCTTGATTCATAAAGGAATGATTTAATTAATATTTTAAATCAAAACCAACCTTCTTGGTTAAAAAACAAAGCACACACTAACTCCTGATGCTCTTATTTTAAGAGCAATGGTTTTTTATTCAGTTTTGCTTCCAACTCTTCCCAAATGACATAACCGGAACTACAAACAAGTGATGTCCACATAGCAACTTCTACCACAATGACACAACTGATCTAAATTTACACTGACACCACTTTACCTTAAATCAGCTTCTCCCACAGGCACAGACTTTTCCACAAGGTATCCAATTCCTTCAGTCAGCCTTGGCATCATATATAATTAACCTAGGCTTGCTAAACTTCCATGAGAACTCTGCCAAGAGAAAGAGACGAAGAGCAGTCTCAATGAATTTCCTTTCCTTGGACTGTTGCTGTACTGTCCTGGTGGGCATCTTTCGGATCTAGCACAGTCCTTGGACAATGATACTTTGTGTTGCTCCATTAACTACTTTGTTTTCAGAATCCAAGCTATTGTTCCGCTCTCTCCTCAAAGCATAAAGTTAGACCGCGTTTATTGCCAGTAATTTAGTCCTTCATACTGTGTTACACACAGCTTGCTTAAATGCTATTAAAAGCACGTCTCAGCCAAAGGCAAAATATCAACACTATCCAAACCAGCAAAATTCTGCCACAGATTCAAACGACCAAAATGTCACTCTACACACAAACAACAGCGTGCCACTAGAAAGCACTAGAAATGCATAAAGAGCATCCCTATTACCTTCTTGCGTTAACGCCTGGGTGACACGCACACACTGCCGCGTCTTCTGTATTTGCTAACCACGGATCACTCCCTGGCAGGCAGCAGAAGGGATCCAGCAGATCCCCACACCGCCAGCCTCACTCACCCAGAAGTAATCCCTGCTCCAGCCGCACAGCCACCGCGTCCCAACAATACCCTCCGGCGAGGAGAGGAGCCGCAAAACTGAACTTTCACTCCCAAAAGGCGCGGGAGAGCCGCCCTGCACGCCCGCCCGGCCGCTGCCCGAGTTACCGGGGCACGGAACTAGCGGGAGCTGAAGCGCGCAGCCGGCTGAGGGACGGGCACCGCGGCTCTCCCAGCGCAGCAATCGCACCCGCAAGGCGCACATCGCTGGGGCTCCGCTCTCGCACACCGAGCCACTCTGCGCAGCAAGCGCTGCCGAGACCCACTGCCTTGTTTTAACCACATCTGTAAACATCAAGTTTTCTGGGGTTTGGGTTGTTTGGTTGTTTTTTATTTAATTTTCCGCCGAAACAGCCGTTCATTCAGGCCAACGCCGCCCAGCAGGAGAGCAGCCGCAGCGGCAGAGGGGGTGCAGGGCTGACAGG
>VXBQ01003979.1:429748-482509 GCA_013400175.1 Phainopepla nitens
GCAACCAAATAGTGCAAGACTGAATCTAGAGGAAAACTTTAAAAGTTGAAGTTTTCAGCATAGCACATGCTCAGCTACTGGGCCTGGCCCATAAGTAATGTCCTCTCTATTGCTCTATAACTGTTGTCCATCTGCGCTGAGAATGACTACAACATTCACAATCCTGGTCGATGGCGGGCTTCCTGGTTTCCTAGGAGTTTTTACAATATTTAAATTTGTGTTGCTGGTTAGAATCCTTGTAAAATTCAAGAGCGAAAAAGCTGTAATAATCACTGCAAGCAGCCACAGGGAGACGTGTNAAGTTCTTGTTTGCAGTGTCTTGACATACTTCACCTTGGCTCTGCTTTCTGAATTCTGCCTCTAGAGCAGATGTTCACTCCTGCAATTACTTCTGAAATGACATTTCTATAGTCTAAATAAATAGTGTGAAGTACAGTATGGAAGGGTAGTTCTAGGCGACTTATTCTAACAGTTGCTTCTTACAGTTTTTAGCAAATTGGTTGCTGCATGGATGCATATATTGCACCTACCTTCCCCAGGACCTTACAGGCCAGCAACAAATACCTAGTGTAATAGGGAATCAAGAGTGGCAATTGAACCCACATTCTATTGTTCTCCAATGTGATCTTGGACATGTTGCAAGTGGGTAGCATTGCTGAAGGAAAGATTAGCAGGTACTCGAGTGGTAAAGACACCGCAGGTCCATTGCTGCTGTAAGTGGTTGGTTCATTACAGGATCTGCTCCAGGTTTGTAAGCAATCCTGCAGACACTGCATAGCCACGGGGCACAATTCATGGACTGAAACCTGGGATTCTGATCTCCTTCTGGAGAGGTGTCTGAGGGTTAGGAAAGATACCCTAGGGATCTCATATTGTCACTCAACACCTACATCGCAGCAAGCCTTTAGAGTCTCCAACCCGGAGTCAATTTTTACACAAAATATCTAGATGCATTCTGGCTTTTTTTTTTTTAGAGGGTCACATTGAATCTTAAGTATTTAGTTCTTTTCTGCTTATCTGGAAATAATTATCTCCAAAACAATACAAACAAGTTAGCAAACAAACAAGAATACCACTAGGGTGTTTGTAATTGAGACCTTAGGCATAATTGTTTATCTGTGGAGGATAAAACACAGCTATTTATCTATGTTAACCTTTGACTGCTTTCTTAGTCACATGGAACAGCTTATTAAACAAGAAAGGGTGATGTATAGAGGTAACAGCTTCTCTGAGGAGGTTTGCAAAATCACTGCTGTCACTGTTTCATTCAGCCCAATGAGGTCAGAGCCGTCTAATTAAATTCAGTGAGTTCAGCCTTCAGTCTGCACTCTCAGTTGTCATAAACACGGCTGATATTTGTTATTATTTATGCTGTAGTACTTTTCCCAGGGTGTTTGGGTTTTGTGCATATACAGGAAGAAACAGACTTATTGCTATGGCGATAATATGTGCCTTCCTAACTCCAGAAAATATCCCTCTGACCACTAGACTTGGTAAGTGTTACTGAGTTTCATCCATTGCTCATATCTGACTGTAATTTGCTGTGGAGCGTTCTGCTATAGCTTTCTATAAGAACTAATATGAAAATTGCATCGAATCCTATTCAGAAATGAAAATAAGGGGGAAGGAATGGGCACCACCAGCTCCACAGGCTCAGCTGGAAGAAGCACCCCACCTCTCCTGGCTGGCAGGGCCAGTGCAGTGAGAGCTCCCTCTTCCGTTGCAGATAATTTTCATCATCGCTCAGGCTGTCATTTTAACCCCAACATCTGGTTACCTGCTGGATTTTGTCATTGCCCTACTTAACTTGCATTTTCATTTTAAATTCACATTATTCTGTTCTGTACTTTTACTGCTTTTTATTGTTTTCCTCTGTGCCATTGCTTGGGCTTTCCTTTGACTAACACAAAAATCAGTATCTCTTCTGCAGAAAAAAAATCTGAATCAGCTGGGTGCAATAATACAATCATCAGGACACAATTTTAAGTAAAAATAAAATAAAAAAAAAAACCAAAAACAAAACCAAAACAAGAATATACAGCATACATAGAACAGCCTTCTCTATGGCCAGTTCTAAGAAGGCACCTTTGGCATTTATGAGCTTGGTGAAAGTTAGTTTCAAATGTCATCATTTTTTGTATACATGGATTATATTTCTTGGAATAATTAATATACACAAGATTGTTTTTTTGTTAAGGAATTTATTTACTTTTTTCATCTCAATATGCTTACAAGATGGATGTGAAACCCGTTTATCTGACAAGGTCCAAGCACAAGAATGAGTTTTTAACACTTGGCTTTCAAATGCAATAAAAAATAATTTCAATAAAAACTATTTATGCTGGACATTGTGTTGCTATCTCCCAATAATCTGCCTCCTTCTGTGGTGTTAGGTCCTTCTCCTTTTCCCCCTACTGACTGGTTCATCAACTTAAGTCTTTAGGGAAAGAAGAGTCATTTGCTAAGTACTATCACAGCCCATAGCACAGAAGGGTCCTGACCTGACTGGTCTTTGGCCTCAGAATATTCTACAGGAATTTGTTACTTACTATTCTTGTGTATAATATATCATGGAAGACTTCCATTGTTCTCATGTTGTATTGAGGGTTATTTTTTATTCCAGTTAAATATGTCCTTGTTGCTCTCAGAGTGCCAGGTTTATGATAGATCAGATTCTGCAATACAATCGTGACATAGATTACATAATATGATAGTTGTGTTACAGTAAGATGTGAGGAAATAGTGCAATACTTTAAAGTCTTACAGTGGCAGCACAAATGACACACCGTGATTTTGCTTTTGTTTGGACTCTGCTGGGTAGCAAATGTCTGAAACAAAAATCCTAGATTTGCCTATGAACAGTTACAGTACTACCATCAGTGCATGTTCCTGTGTGTTTGCCTTCCTTCAACTCTGACCAAGGATGAGTGAGCACCATTTGGTCCATTTCGTATACAAAGACACTTCAATTTTCATGCTTATTCAATCCTGGGTCTCTGCTGAGACTGCTAGTAAAAATGCCACATATAAAAATGGTTCTATGATACATGTTTGTCCTCAAAAAATCCAGTTGCAATAGTAGCTGATGTGTCTGATGATAGAGCATATTTGTGCATGAAAGTGAGAGAGTGTATGTATTTTCAGGAAGATTCAAACAAAATAATGGGGACAGACACATTATTTGAATATTTGTCCTTTTACATTCAAAAATTCTGGACAGTGCAATCAGCAATTTCACTGCCTTGCCATCACGTGTTTTAATTCTAAGCAGCCACAAAATTCTCTGGCCACCAAATTCCTTCCTGAGTGTAGGAGTTCAAGTCAGCTTCACTGTCCTCTATTTTTACATCCACAAATTAAAGGAAAATGCTGTATTTTTCTTCTAATAGTATTCCCTTCTCCGTTCAGTTTTATTCTACACCAGTGAAAATGTCTTCAGAATTTCTTATAAGTGATGTGCTGAGAAAATCAATGGTAAGATTTCAGAAGTTTATGTCCTAAATTTCCAGGCAGGGAGGCAGGCAATATAATAGTCAGAAGTCTTTCAGGAAACAGATCTTGACCACACTGGATATTTAAGGTTTCATTGCGCCTAAAAAAACAGAGAGCTATAAAGAACTCCTCCTCCTTTTCAAGTTTCACGTTTCAATTTACTACTATAGAAGTCAAATTTAGTTCAGTTCTCTCCTCATATAAAGCTGGCATGTCTGCATTATCCTTTTTGCCGGTTCTCCTTCCACATTAACTTTTTAACCCAGTGGCTATCTTCAGTGAAATTTGTGAAAAGTCTCAGAGATGTAAGTTGTTACAAGTTTTGTGAATTTCATGACTAGATGGAGGACAGAGACTTCACTGTTGCTGTTACTGCTGCTGAGGGAAGGAAATCTGTTCATATGGCATTTGGAGTTTGGTAGCACACAGGCCCATGACCTGACTAACCACTTAGCAATTGCCAGCCAGTACTTGCAGACTTTTCTTCACCTGGAGGCAAAAATAAAGTATGGAAGGGTGACACAGGAGGGAGCTGATGGTCTGGTGGATGCATCAGGGAGGTTTTGCAGGAGGTGACTTAATGATCTGAAAAGAATAAGGGCAGCAATATAGGGGAGACGCAACTACAGATACAACAGCAGAGGGATTTATGAAAGAGGAAAGTCAGCTAGCAGAGGTGATTTTGGAGAAGATGTAGGACACTAGTTTATAGGAAGAAAGGCTGTCTTAGTACTATTGTTACAACCTGCTTACTGTAAATGTAATTGCTTGTAGACAACAGAAGACAATAATAGTAAATTACAAAATGTAGTGCATAAACTGTAATTTATATATAATATGAGACAATATCCTCCCTGTTAACAGTCTTGAAGTTTAATGTCTTACTAGATTATCATGCCAATAACGAAGTTTCGTTATTTAAAAGAGATACATTATGGGAAAAACAATCATAGCAGCAGTATTCAAGTACTTACCCGCTCTGCAGTTTTCCCATGTTTCCAAGCTGTTAGTTATTTTAAAAGGAACTATAATTACATTAAATACTTCCCTGTGTTCAAAAACTGAAATTGCTTGGCTTTCCACAAGATTATTAACCTGCAGTAAACATGGGTGAGGTGTGCAGTGTAAACACAATTGAAAAAGAATACAGGCTAGTCAACACTATCTCATTAAAATGATGACTGCACAGCACAAAACACTGAATGATATTTCTCTGTTATATCAACTATTGAAGAATATTCATTTACCCATAGTTCTACACCAATGATACCATGTAGTTAGCGTACCTTGATTTTCCTTTCTCTAGCTCAAGATAAATACTTTGACTCCTCAAAACTAGCTAATTTTACCAGTGGGACTAGATCCCTTTACCAGTAATATGCTGGCGGCTCTAAGGAGCAGTACGCTGCATTTAGACCTGTGTATATACAGTGTTGTCACAGAAGAATATCCGACTCTCAATTCCCTCCACCCCATCTTGCTTGTTGTTTTATTTATTAAGCAACATCATATTTAGGCTAGATATTAGAAATAGATTCTTGATCCAGAGGGTGGTCAGGCAGTAGAACAGACTCCACTGGGAAGGGGTCACAGCACCAAGCCTGACAGAGCTATTTGGCAACAGTCTTGGGCATGTGGGGTGACTCTTGGGGATGTCCTGTGCAGGGCCAGGAGTTGGACTTCAATGATCCTTGGGGGTCCCTTCTAACTCAGGATATTCTGTGGTTCTGTGATATTTGCTAAAGGAACCCAGAAGAAACTGTATGGTTGCTATGGTCAACAGCAACCAAATTTAACATGCACTGGAAATCCAAGATGCACAGGATTAAATGAATAAAATGAATAAAATGAATCACTTCCAATCCAGTGTAATTTCCAAGGCAATATGGTCCAGCCAATGCTGGTCATTTACCAGAATGTTAGGAAGAGAAGTTAGATGGGTGGGTGAGCACCTGATAAGGAGTCTAGATACATGACAGTTTTCCCCATCAAGAGGGATCCAAGAAGTTACAACAGAGCAGTTAATTTTTTCTTATTCAGAAGACAGTGGTGAATATTCAGGGATATACTTGCTGAATGCCAGCCCACAGATTCCCTCTGGAAACCAGTAACTGTAAGAAAATAAAGGTATTCATAAAAATAGCTAAGGAGAGAACAGGAAGCTGGGAAGTTCATGGGCAGTTAATCTCGACAACAGACAGAAACAGAAATAAATCTCATAGAGGAATGGAAAATACTTTTCCTCCCTGAACAATTGTGCTAGCAATAGAAAAGTTATGTGAACAAGTAATATATGTAAGGCGGTGGTAAAATCAGATATATTTGGGAGAAAGAAACACTTCCTTTAAGCCTTGTGCTCATTTTTTCTTACGTATTTTTAATATGAGAACAATAAAAATTACATTGCCCAGACAATGCAGGTAATCTTTTCCTAGAATACAGTAGTGTAGAATTTGTGTTCATATCTGTGTAACTGATTACAAACCTTTCTTTCCTATGTCTTGAAGAAAAGCTGTTTTAAGCTAAGGAATTTGCTGTATAATAAAGAAATTTACTTTGTGGTTAGACAGAAAATATATTTTGTACAGGGTCATCTTATACTCCATATACCACTTTAGTTCTCAGAATTAAGTCTTGTACTGGACCTCACGCAAAAGAATAAATTCAGAGCATTTTCTAGTCACCACAATAAGGATGTATTTAAAATGTAGGTACAAATTCATGCATTTTGATGTATGTCTGTGGAGTCAAAGTGAAGTAGGCTTACAGCAATATTCAGCTAAGCTCACTTGAAATGCTCCTTTTTATCAGTGACCTTTCCTTTAGAATTTCTGTGATAACACTTCGGGATATCACATTAAGTTTCTTAGTATAAAATTGAGCACCGAACAGACTTTTAGAAAGATTATGGTGCTAGAGGGATATTTAATGGCGAAATCACTTACTGTAGTACTCATTTCTGAGAGCAAAGGTCTGAAGTGAAATGAATTTGGTGATCTTTGATTAGTCCTCGTTGGGCAGAGGTCCATGTCTGAAGCCAGCTATGTGTATAATTAGGTATAATTTTTACATCTGTTCAATAGAGGTTAATTGAACTATCATAATAATTGAATTCCAGTACTTCTGATCTTTTCTGTTCCAAGTGTTCCTGTGAGATCAAAGCCAAGTATTCATCATCCAACACATTTGTAGGAAATTCCTGTTGCATTCAGTATTTGGTTTGTGGGTTAATGCAGGGCATTGGCATTTTTCAAACGTCTAAGTACAAATACAGATTCAAGCTTCCAAAATAAACAAGCAAAAGAAAGAACAAAATGTGTGCTACATATACATTGATTCTATACTGAAAATTCCTCATAACTTAAAGAAACAGTCAAAAGCAGATAGGTTAGCAACTGACAAAGCTGGAAAGATCTGATAATCCTATCCATGTATTTTGCTTTCAAGAATTTCACTCTTCTTGTGGTTGTATTTTAGATTCAGTTTGTATTACACATATTCAGTAAGTAAACACTTAGCATTAACATTGAGCCTGAAATAATACAGCGTTATTTTTTCCTACAGTCACAGGTGTGCAAACACAAGACAAAAGCATATGCATGAAGGCTGTGTGTATTTACTTTTCTGTGTATGTGAGCAGTTACACACGTTTTACAAGGTTACTGTTCACTAAACCAGAAAACTAACAGGGTTTTTTTTGCTGCTTTCTTATGAGAAGAAAAAAAAATAGGCACCGTGATGAACAGCATCCAATTATACATTCATCTGGGATCCAACATTATTGGATTATTTTTGGCTCACTATACTTGTCAGATCTACTCTTTAATTTTTTAAGGAAATATTTTCTTTTCATTTACTGATTTTAACATTTATGAAGAATATAGACTTTTAATACTGAAGTTCTCTGTCCATTCAAATAGGCAAGGTACTGAATAAGTTTTATTTCACAGAACAGGAAGGAAAGGTATTGTCCATGCTCATTTAACTCTTGGCTTTTCAGTGAGGACTGCACACAGAGGTGTCAGAGATGGTCAAGGAGTGCAATTTCACCAGAACAACTTCAGAAATTTAGACAGTTTTTAAAAAAATCATAGAAATTTAAACTATTCCATATGAAAGTAAGTTTTTAAAAAATTAGAAATACTGCCATATTGTCTCAAGGGCTTTATGAACATTCAGGTTGAATGACCCTGATCTTCAGCTCACTGGACTACTTCTTTCATGGTACAGAGGTTTGATATTAGCAGTGTCTCACTGTGATGTAGCATGGGAGATATGGGAGTTACTGTCTCTCTGGGGAGTCCAGCTACAGTGGAAAATAGAGATGAGGCACAAATACACCACAATTACTAAATTAAAACATTCTATTTTTTATTTCATTAATCTCCTCAAATTATTGACATTTTTGCCGGTAAATTATTTCTTTTTTAACTAAAAGTATAAGTTTCTGAAGGAGGTTTGGCTATCAATCCATTTTAGTTTTAACCACCAAATAATTTTCTGAAGTAAGTTTCATTAATGAAGTATTAGACAAAGGACTGGTGTTACTACCCAAATTAATCTGACTCTGTAAGTAGTTGTCTCATAAACTTTTGGACTCAATCAGGCTGGTGGACTCATTGCAGTGGTGTTTCTGTCTGAACAACTGGAGTCAAGAACAGTGCAGAGTTTCAACAGTGCAGAGAATGCAGGACTGATCCCTACAAACACACTTAACCTTTTTTGCAACTAAATCCCATAAACCAACTTTAGTGGCGCAATGAAGTTCATTGTCTGCTAAGTCATTGTGAATCACAAAGTCCCCATTTGTGTGGTATAAATCAACATAACTATTCAACAATTAAATCTACAATGAATATATTTTTTAAATTGCCAAGCATTATGTTTCATTTTACAAGCTTGCACATGCATTCTTTACAGCCTACTGTCGTGTAATGCTTTATAAATGATACTTGATAAACAACAGCTGTATAATCTTAGAAATATTCATCAAGAGGCACATATATCCATGGTAAATCACTTTTGACTTGTACAATGCTGGTGGCTGGCATATATTCTCCTAACTGCTTGCATGTGGAATATAATACGACATGGCACTATGCTTCTGTGAGACAAAAATACATTCAGAAAACATACTAGGGTATCAATTGCAAGCAAGAATGAAAAACGTTGTCAAGTGCGCAGTTGCAAAGTGTAAATCTCATAGTAGATGCTATATTTATGCAACACCACTGTGCATGTTTTGCATAATAATGCAAAATAATGTTTATTTTTAAATTGGACTTCATTGCACAAAGTTTTCACAGTTTATTGGCACTGAAAAAATAAAGCTTAGGGAAGATGTGGTATCAGGGATTGGTTTTGCCCTCCCATGAATTAAACCAAGCTGCAGCTCCTGTATTTCTCTCAGCTGTTAGAGTTTTACTAATTCCCTAGGTTATGTCATAATTTATTTCCTAACTGCTATGCACATTTCAACTTTCAGAAAAGTCCTTGTGATGCAGAATATGAAATAAAGAGGTTCAGGTATTCTTTCAGATGCTTCTCTGTGACTTCTGCCAGATACAACAATTCATACGTCATGGTGAGTTTTGGGGAGGGAGAGATAAGGAGAGAAGAACATCATTCACATGCTGATGGTAACTCGGTACTGATGCTGTAACATAGCAGTGGGACTAAAGAATTGAAGCACACTGTGATTGCTGCCTTTGGGCTCTGTGCTGAATTGAATTGCTCGTTATAGCTGCCTCTAGCTTTATTGAGACTGTGCAGTTTCTGTTTAACATTTACACTATAAGGTTACAAGTATTGTTCAAGAAGCGCCATTTATCTTTTGTTTAGTATCTTCTGAGGAAGCCAAAGTCTGAGGTACAAATTGTATCTACTCCACTCACACAGCAATTTCAATGACACAAATTATGCTTGTTTTTTAAAAATTGTAGATAGGATTCTCTTCACCTAATCAAGCAAAACACACCCAATGTAAACCTCTCAGCTAGGCTTCCTCTAATACCCAATGGAGAAAAAAAAGGCCAATTATCCCATCCTAAATACTACCTGAGAAAAGAGTATGAACCTCCCTGTGGAGAGTGTGCAGACTCTAGAGGCAGCCTAAAAGGCTCCCTTAGAGCAGAAATACTTTTTTTTTTAATAGAGTAGTGTGAAATGAGATGAGTGCAGCCAGCTGTGCCCCTGTTAGTCTCTGTGCAGCAGCCATCCCCCCAGCACAGCTGCCCTTAACTACAGAGCACATGGGGGCTGCGTGCATGTGGCACAATTTATCCCAGCTGTGCAAGTGAGATTTCATTCAGGGAGGTAGCTTAGTTTACCTGATCTGATGTGTCTGCCTAAAATTAAGAACTTGATCCATAAGTGTGTAAACAGCTTTCATATGAGTTACATGCCGTGGTAGAAAACCTTTTTTTCCAGCATAACCCTAAAGGACCTGGAGCTGTTTGAGGAAGATATTGCTTGAACAGGCTTTCTACTACTAGTTGTTTGTATCCATGATACACACTTAGAGGAATTTGCTGTCTCTGCAGTTCTGCATTTATGTCTGTGTTACACTAAAACACCTCAGGTTTTTGACAGAAGTTGATGGATTCTCGTTACATCCTCTTATCTCCGCTATGGATAGAGGAAAAGCTAGAGCATATCTTTTATTCACTTATAGAGGCAGAACTTAGACAGGAGCTCTCTAGAAAGGAGGTGCTGCACAGGAAGTCTCATGGCAGTCTAATTATAAGATGAGCTTTGGGCTGAGGGGAAAATTGCATACTTCTGAGACAAATGGTGGAAAACTAAGGAATTTTTCTCATTTCTCAATTCTGAATTTGGAAATATGACTTACATAAGACAACAAATTTCTCAGCTTCATTTCTTGCTCATTAGAAGTTCTTATTAGGAGGTGTAGAAGGTACATTTTCTTTGCCCTTTTATTTCAGACTTGAGGAACTCCAATAAATTAATTGGCACTCTTATCTGTTGTGTTGGCATCTCTGGTTTTATCTGTGCATTGTGTCTATGTCTGTGAAGTTACATGCCACGTATTTACCCCTCCAACCTGTTCTGGGGCTTTTTAACCTTTTTTAAACAATGTGCTCATCAATAGTTTTTCTTCTTTTAAACATTTTAAACATAAATGTGAGATCTTACTGGTCTACATTTCTGCATAAATGAGAGCAAGTAGTAAAAGTAAAAAAAGTTTAAAAGTTTCTTCAGTTCGGCGCAGGCCAATTTTACATTTTGAAAGCAGCAGAACAAGTACACATGACTTAAATTTGTATTTCAGCTCACTATTAATGTCACCCTGCTAACAACATAGGACAAAAAAGCTTTACAGTGTATACTATTACTGATAATTCTTAACTATAGAGGATCTTGCCTTCCTGGTGACATGAAGGTTTACAACAGAAGGCAAAGACAGGTACTTAAGAAACAAAGCATGCAGAGGCATCCTTTCCCATTCTATTCTATTCCAGCTTTTGTTCGTTGTTTGGATTTCCTGAAACAGAGGCAACATCTGTAGAACTGTGTTTAAACTCATTAATGAACCTCTTCCCCAGGGACTCATCTAATCCTTCTCTTAATTCATTTTAATTTTGGTCTCCACCCTGAAGCAATGAGTTCCACAGTTATATGATGTAGAAAAGCATTTTCTTTTGTTTCCTTTAAAACTGCTTTGGTCTGGATGTGCTCCATTTCTTAACACGATGAAAAACAGTGAATAACAATTCAGTACCTATACCTACACTCTTGAAATAATTTTTTGCCTTATAAATGTCTGTCATGTTTTTTAACCTAAGATGTGCTGTAGGTTTTTTGGCAAGATTATTGCCATCTTTGCCTCTGTTTAGTTCTACTGAAAGGCTTTTGAAACAGAGTAACCGGAGTTGTAAGCAGCATTAAACTTGTTACACATTTATTATGAGTTTTATTAAGTTATTTTCAGTTTTGCTTTCAGTTCCTTTCCTAAGAAATCCTAACACTGTAGTTGACACTAGATATGCCATGAACTTGCAGATTATCTTACAGAATGAACCCCAGTAACCCTGGATTCTCTGTCCAGGATAGAAATAGTTAATTCAGAGCCCATTCTTTTAGTAATCAAGACCAATTTACTCCAAATGCATTATCCTGCACTCAGTGATAATGAGCTTTATTTGCCATTTTACTTCACTGTCCTTTCCAGTGAGCTCTGGAAGTCTCTGCTGTTCTACATCTCAGAAAGTCCCTCTGCCAGGTAGCAAAGGAGAATGATGAACCTTACAGATCCAATACAGACATTTAGGAACTTGCTGGTTGAGAAAGTTGACCTCTTACAGCTATTCTTTGTCATCTGCATTTAAGTCATTACTAATCCACGGCAACAGCTTCCTGTTACTCCCATGGTAATTTATTTTGTAGAAACCTTTAATGAAGAAATATATAAAAAGCCTTCTAAAAATCCAAGTAATCTATAGCATTAAGGATCACTGTAATCCATATGCTTGTGGAGAGTTTTAAGAAATTCAAATACATTTGTAAGAAATATCTTCCCTCACTAGAACACTGTATGATGCAATATACTTTATTTGTCCAGATGTCTATTAATCTCATCCTATATTACAGTTTTACCATTTTGCCTGTACAGAAAGCAGACTTGCAGTCTATGGATCCAAGATCTCTCTGGAGTCCTTCATAAAGATTGGTGTCACATTTCCCACCTTCTGTTCCTCTGGCAATAGGTTAGACACCACTGTTAGTAGTTTAGTGATTTTATATTTGGGCTCTGTTATAAATCTTCAGTGAATACCATCTGTTCCTGGAGATTTCTTACTGCTTAGTGTGTCAATTTGCTCTAAAGCCTTTTCTATTGACACTTGAATTTGAGCCAGTTCCTCAGCCTTATCTCCCATAAGGAATGACTGATATCAGGACCTCATTCTCTTCTGTAATGAACACTGATGCAATAAATTAATATAGCTTTCCAGCAATAGCCTCATCTTCCTTGAACATTCCTTTCATACCTTGATTGCCTATTGGTCCCATCTGACTCTCTGTCAGGCCTTCTGGTAATGATCTGCTTGAAAAAAGTTTTATTAATAGGTTACCTGTCCTTACTGTTACTCCTTCAAATCCCTTCTGGCCTGTCATACAGCATCTCTGTATTCAGCTTCCTGCCATTTATATTCCTTTCTCTTCTGTTTGTTTGGAAGCAGCTCCCAATCTTCCCTTCTGACAGCTGTCTCTGCTTTAGTATTTAACATGGGCCAGCTGGTTTTTTGTTTCTAATTTATATTTTTAATGAATGCATATATTTTCTCTGTATCTCTAATATAGAACCTCTCTAAGTTGTCTCCCTGATAGTGTTTTACTCCGCTGATGGCGGCTTTTTATTTTTTATTTCACTGTTTCACCATTTTTTATTGTTTCTATTTTTAAAGACCTTGGTATTGTGGCACATTTTGGACCTTTCCCTCTTCTATAATGAAGATAATTAATATGGTCACTATTGGGGGACCCTGTGTGAGTAGATATCTCTTCCCTGGGTAGCTGCTCCATAAACCAGTCATCTCTGATACCTAAACATGTTCTCTCAGAAACAAGCGTGCCTAGAAATACCATTTTTTAGATAAATTAATTTATTTTCAGAAAGTCTACTTTCATTTGCAATAGAAAAACAGTTACTGGGAGGAAAAAAATAAGCTGCCTAGATTTAGACCTTTTCTACCTAAAATAGCACTAAATTTATATGATGTGGATCATACTATCTGCTATGTAAGTATAACATTTCAATACTTAGCTTGATTTTACTCTGCAAATTTTACTTTTCCTTTAACCCAATGTAAGACTGATAATTTCACTGGATCTACTTTACTGATTTATACTGCAGTAGAAGCAAGATCAGGTCTTAAATTTGCAGATACACCTAAAAGGGATACTATAATTTGTAATGGTTGCAGACACATGCACTGTGTGGTCATTTCCAATCAAGATTTTATTCCATCCACTTTCTTTCTTTGTAATTGTTTTAAATTTATGGCTTACTTTATGTACTTTCCAGTGAAATTACCAGTGAGATTCAAGAACTCTACAAATCTTCTGACTAGCTAACTTTCACCTTCCCTGCTAATCTGTGTACTTATGAAGGAATTTAGCCATAAATCAGCAATAACACAGCTATTTTAGCACAACCAAATGTCATCCATTCATTTGACTTCCGGTCCCAACACAGCCAAAATGCCATGGGGTGATCAGGAGATGAATGTAAGTGCTACACAACAGTGCATTAAGTTTTTCCATTTGTCATATCATGTCAACTCATACTCTTCAACTTCTTGCCACTTAAGATGTAAGCAGGAATAGCTGTCAATATAATCTTCAGGACATCTATAAACAAATTTAATCAGCTGAACACAAGGGTGACTAACAAATTCCAAAGAGAATCAAAATTCTTCTCTGGAAGCAGAAGAGATCTCAGTGCTTTGCTTTGGAGTTTATCTGTGTCACTGCCCCGCAGTCTTGTACTAAGTGCTTTCTTCTGGTATTTTGCACCAGAGGACATGAACGTCCACCTGTATGTTTTATCAGGAACCCCATTCAGTCATAACAGGTATCACAGTACCATGGATTTCCACACAAGAAAAGTTTTGAACTTTATGAAGTTACCACAGAAATTGCAAATCAAAACAATTTTAAGGAGTGATTATGAATAATAAGAAGAAATAATTTAAAAAAAGAGATTCTGTGGACGGAAAAGTTGCAAATGGTAGTAACAAATGGAACTTTTCTCCAAATTAAATGTATATTTAATTCTGGTACTGTACCTGTCATTTAGTTTCTTGTGTAATGTGAAAGTAATAATTTTCTTATAGCGCTAAGAATATTTAGTTAGCTGATATCTAAAAACCTAAGAAGATGTTGCAGTGGAACCTTCTTCCTGCCCTAGAATTGATATTGTTCAGAGTCACAGGGGCAGCTCTTATGTTTCTGTGCCAAGTCAGCTGCTCTCTTTGCACCAGTCTTAAATGTTCAGGAGTTGGAAGGCAAGAAGGTGTTTTCTTACTGAATATTTTGTTGCAGTAGAGAGAAATTCTTTCTGATCTGTGACAGGTACTGGCACAAAGTTCTGGCAACCCAAAACTGATAAAAGCCAGCTCTGATTATGCCTGTTTCTTGCCATCAAATGTTGCATGCTTCTGTCGTTCCAAGTAAATCCATCCAACTCATGAATCATAATCTATCAGAGGTTGCTTTTATCTTTCAGATTCCAGTGATATCTATTCTGTACTTCTGGTTCCTGCTCTTACTTAGTATAACTCTTACATGCAATTATTGCTTAACTATTCAACTGCTTGCTTGATTTTCACATGTGTAATTCAAATTAAATGACTAACAAATAAAAATGTTCCTGAAATTTTATTTTCACTTCTGTAAAGAAGAGTTAATTACATCGTTATCTCTACCAAAAGTTTTGTCCAATGTCAGAAAAAGCTATATATATTTTTACTTTATTCTTGAATGAAGGTGTGTTTCTTGGACTGTATTGTGTCCTTTTTTTTTTCCCTTGTTTTTGTAATGAAGAGGGAGTTTGTGTTAAATTTAGACCATTACATCACATTACGTTAGTGTAATTTAGCCCTGGCTGCTGGTAAAATAAGACAAAGGAAAGACAAAAATATCATATTGTTTCTTTTCAATCTTCCATAGACCTTATTATTGCTGTTTCTCTTTTCAAGAGAAGGGAGTTGAAGACTTTGGCTCCATTTAGTCCTTATTCATTTGTTTATGCACCTTATCAAGAAGTGCTGTTTCCTAACAAAGTGTGACATCTTTGCTTTATGGATTCTATGGGCAAGAAATTGTTGAATTTCATACCTTCATTATGGCCCTCTTTTCCTTGAGCCACTGGGAGTGATGCAGCTTCTCCCCAGTGATGATGCAGTCTCCTCTAGTTCTAAAATCTTGGGTTTGTGCACAGCAGTTTTAACAATATGTACAAGTATTATGACTACTGTATTTTATCAGAGGTAGGATATTACGAGAGGAAGGGACTGCTTGTAAAAAAAATTATAGTGCATAGTGCTTTGGCTCTCTATCTTGCAGGTAACCTGACTGATATTTTAATTTCCTTGGACTCTTTTGAAAGCTCTCTAAATGAAGGTTCTGAAGAAAATACATAACTTCAGTTATCATATTTTATGGTTATTACTGTGTACACATTAAATGTGAATTAATGCAATAAAACAGTACATTTCACATAAAAAATACTATGAATTTCACTGCTGTTGCTGACATGGCACATGTATCAATGTAATTATGGGTTACAAATCGTTGGTAAGAGAGGCAGTGTTACAGTTTTTGAAATTCCCCCATTATATGAACTCAGAAAAAATGCTGCAGCTTGTATTTAATTTATCTTGTCTAGTAGGCCTTTCAAAAAAGCAATATTGATGCCGGATTTATCTTTAGTTTGATGACAGTCAGGGTAAATAAGCATGTGGAATGTACTGGTGCCAACAAAAATGTTGGGGCTTGCTCCTCCCTGGATTAGTTTGATGGTGTGAAACCATCACAGACAAGTGAACAGAAGAGCTCTGAGGCTTTTTGCCTCTGCAGGGCACTGACAGGCCTGACACATCGGGGAGCTCTGTGTTTGGGACTCACTACATTTCCTTCGGTTCCACATATTTGTCTGGGACTGTGTTTTTTAACAAATTGCTGATAAAAAATGTGTCTTTTTAAGCATTTATGCACAAGAACAGTGAATCTGCAAACTCTCCTATTCTGAAAATAGCAAATAGCAAAATTTGGTGTCCCCATACCTGCATCTCTAAGAACTTGGGTGAACAACTGAATTATGATGACTTAAACCACTGCCAAATACCCATACCAGATGCATCTCCTGAGCCTGCTGAAAATCTCCAGCAGAGGTTGAAGCCTGCACATTTTACTTCATGCTTCCGGTAAGTGAAAACTTTGTGGATAGTCAGTTACCATGGCTCAACTGAGATATAATATCCCAGCTGGGATTCAGCTGTACATCTGAGCCCATGGACAAGATATTTATTTTATGACCATATTATTTGTTCTACTGTGTTCATTCATTGCCAGTTGAGAATCAATATAGTCTTTCTACTTTTATGCTTTACAGATCTGTCTAAATATCACTTTTATGCTCTTTTGCATCATCCACAATTACACTTTATTTGTCTTGCTGAATACACGTAAGTGTGGGATTTCCTTCCAGTTCTCATCCTCTGGTCTTTCAAATCCCTCCTTCAGTATCAAGTCTTCCAAAAAGCTTACCTATGTTAATTCACTAATATAAGAAATATTGCCATGACTCTAGCGTACAGACACCCTAGTATCTGAGGAGTACCCTAAAGGAGGGGGAGGCCAGTAAATTTATTTGATTCACTACTAGTTTCCAATAAATGAAGAGCAGTTCCTTACACATCAGTGCTAGAGGTGAGTTACAGCACAGCAGCAATAAAAATGCTGATCAAGCAGATGGGTAGTTGGTTGAAAGGGACTGTGGGAAAGGAGCAAGGTTGGAAGGGGAGGGAACACCGACGAGTATATCTCAGCTAAAAGAAGTAAACTGTACTGAAGTGGTTAAAACTGTGGGGAGTTGGGTTTAGACCTTAGGTATCTCAATCCTTTGAATCATAGGGCCATTTAGGCTGGAACAGTCCTTTAGAATTATCAGCTCCAACCATTAAACTAACATTGCCAAGCCCACCACTAAACCATGTGCCTAAGTGCCACATCTGCATGTCTTTTAAATACCTCCAGGTGGGAAAGGTGACTCAACTACTTCCCTGAGCAGCCTTTTCCAATGCTTGACAACCCTTTCACTCAAGAAATTTTTCCTTATATCCAAACTAAATTGCCCCTGGTGCAGCTTGAGGCCATCTGTCTTGTCCTACGGTTTGTTACTGGAGAGAAGAGACCAACCCAAGAGACCACCTTGCTACAACCTTCCTTCAGGCAGTTGTAGGGAGAGATAAACCCCAGCTCCTTCAGCCACTCCTCATCAGACTTGTGCTCCAGACCCTTCACCAGCTTCATTGCCCTCCTCTGGACACGCTTTGGCACCTCAGTGTCTTTATTTTAGTGAAGGGCCCAGAGCTGAACAGGATTCAGGATGAGTACAGGAGGATGAACATACAAATCTCAATGTCCCATTTATTAATACAGCTATTTTTTGTTGCTTCTTTGTAAGAATAAATAATTAGAAAGCATTCAAACTTTAAAACAATTAGGTATTATAACAATATAAGTATTTCAAGAGATTAAACATCTTCTATGAGTTTATGAATAGTTTCCTTTCCAGCTTATAGTCCCTTGTAAACACTTTCAGTATACACCAAGGACACAAGATGCAGATGGTCAGCACCTGCTTGCTTCAGGCATTGGTTCAGCTGTATACAGTCCTAAGTGCACTGTCACTGCTTAACAAATACATCATAAATAATTACTGTAATTAATACTGAAGCTACTTCCTTGGGCTACTCATGCTTTCTATGTCAGTTCTACTGCATGTAATAGTGCTAATCTTTTAGGCTAAGCAGTTATTAAATTCTTTGAGTGGTGAGTTGTTTCCAGCAGCAGAAAAAATTAAATATCATTAGAAATTTGCCTCATATTTCTATTTATCCTCAGAGAATTCATCATCAGTTCTTGCTTGTCTGAACACATTAGGAATCAGTCAAAGGAGACTGCTCATAACCCCTAATCACCATTTCAAATTTTTCCACCCACTACCTAGTCCTGAAACGCTGTCCCTTAGCCACGCTATCACGATTCCTTTGCTATCTTCTGAGCTTTCCTGCTGCCTTTGTGGTAGCATCTGACTCAAACATACTTACAAATAGGTCAGAACAACACTTAGTCTCTGTATTTCCATTCAGACTCCAGGGAAAACTCATAAGTATATAGTTCTACAGACATTTTCTCCATCAACAAATATAGTTTAAAAGAATCCTTCCACTATCTGCACTTTTTCACTTGTTTCTATCCTATTTTAGCCCCTCTATGCTGCATTAAGTCCTCCCTGAATTACCAGTGCAAATGTTTATGGGATTATAGTGTATGCTTGATCACTGACATGCTCCAAGGTAATCATTCCGTTTCTTATATTTACAAACCTTACAAAAAGTTTAAAAGCACCACAAGTTGATTTTTTCATGGATTTGCCTTTGAACACAACCTTACTGCCCAACTTGGGATGGTAGAAGATGAGGAACAGCAGAAACAAATAGGAGCAAAGGGTTATTTTGTCTGCTGCTGAAAAGAAAAAAAAAAAGCACAATATCAAAACACACCCACAGTCCTCATAGCTCAGTGTTTATCCCAACATTGTGTACTGGTTTGTGATTGGGACGCAGTCTGATTTTTTCCAAAATAAAGAGGAATGAGACTGTTACCTGATTTAACCTGACTTGAAACTAGCAATCATACTTACAGGGTCCACAAGGCTTGTGATGGCCAAAAGATCACAGATGTTCTCTGGGAACCAGCCCACCTCTAACAGATCTGCGTCTTGCTCCATTGGACTGTGTTTCAGTTTTTGTTTGCACCTAAAACTAGTTGCTACCAATTAGTTTCTATCCTGTCTTTCTTCTTAGTTTCTATGGGCAATCTGAAAATATCACGGCAGAAGCTCAAGAAGTGAAAGGGGACAATTGACTTTGATTATATGCTATGTGTTTTTTTCTTTAAGAACTCTTTGCTGGCACACAGCCTTAGGGATGTTTTGTTATTATCACTGTTGTCAGTTCTGAACACTAAAATTTACTGTATTTGATGTTAAAATCTCAACTCAAGGTTGTAATATCTATAAAGAAAATATTGCTATAAAGATTAAACTCTAAAGGGGTTGCTCACGTCCATGAGCAGACAGTAGAATAAATACTGAAAATCTTATCTTTTGCTATTTCTCTGAGAAGCAGGAAACAATATGAAAAACATTTATTTCTATTTGAGAGAAAATACTTTTAACAATACATAATCATTATCAGTCAATACTCAGATGTTCATAGTAGTCATTTGAAAGATGCTTTTCACGGTGACCTTTAAATGCCACAGTCCTAAGTGATGATGTACAAAGAATATTCCTTCATTTCAATATCTACTAGGAAAAATTAAATTGCTTTTGAGTATAAGCAATATTTATGACGGTGGGACATATTTATACATTGGCTCACCCTGCACAGTGAGAAATGAACAAGATAACATTCTGAATTTGAAATCCTCACCTTTGGGCATGGCATTTCTTCCTGCAAACAACCCTCAACTCATTACTCTTTAAGTACAATGTCAATGCTTCTTCTATGATCCATTTCACTTTTTTCTCACTAGTACATCAAATATACTATACAAAAATATGTTCCCAAATGCAGTCCTAACTTATTAGTGTTTGCCTAATTGTCAGCAGAAAGGTTTTGCATAAATTTTACAATTTTATCCAGCTATGCAACTAATAGGATTATTTGGAATAATTTTAATAATATATTTTCTCAGTTTTGGAGCTGCAAAATTCTTATGTTGTGTCACATTATTCAGCAGAAGGAGCTAAGATGAAAATTTTTGTATGGGGAAGGTATTCAGTAATTGCCTTTTTAGAGTTTTTTTATCTCCTTTTGAATTATTTCAAATTACATGATCAATATTTGATGCTGGTCATAATTCATTGAAGAGAATACTGTGGGGTCAGTAAGTCTTACTACTGTTGAGAGTATCTTGTATGTATTGGCCAGATCTTGTAGTATGCAAATGCTGCTTTTTTTTTTTTTTCCATTCAAATATCTTGGAAGTAATTGGTGCAACTGATTAATTTTAAAATAAAGAGCAAATGTGAACTTAGACAAATACAAGCTGCATATTTAGTCTTGTTGAGGTACTTATATTTGTTGAAATATGGTATTTCAGCAGCAGAAATACTACTTAGGAAGAAGATAATTACTCTTATAAATCAGATTATCTTCAGAATAAAATTACATATTCACAAATGAGAAGAGTGTCCCCCAAACTCTGGCTGCTTACCAAAAGAAAAAGAAAATGAAACTGAAAATATCTGTACTGTGGAATGAAGCACATGAGGAGTGGGGAAAACTAATTTTGTGAAAGTGGGTGCAACTGACACAGTTTTGGATTTTTTCTTTTTTCCTTTTCTTTCAAATCTCTCCTTTGCATTTAACTTCCCTTTTATCCCCCTTTACACTCGGTAATCTCCAAGCTCTTTTAAATCATTAATGAATGAACCAGGCTGAACCAGGCTGAACCAGGCTTCCCACTGATTTTATAAAGCAGGAACATGTAATTAGGCTAATTTACAGGAGAAAGAGCTGATGTACTGGAAGGGTGAGTGACAAATCCAAGATCCCAAAGGACACCCAAACCAGAATCAGTTATAAAACCTATGCCTTTTAACAGCAAATCTATTTTTTTACCCAATCCACTTTTGCAGTAGTTGTATAGGAATGGGTGCTAATGTAAAATACCATCTCCTCCTACAAAGGGAGTTGTGCTAAAGCCCTGGCCAACTAAAAGCACTTGTCAAATTAATAGGGTGATGAAGTTTATGCCTTCATCCCTCACCACAAGTTCAGACATGCAGGATCCAGGCCTTGGGTCTGGCAGAGGGAGACGCCCCAGTGCCTCTGCAATCTAGATCTGTTAAATAAGACCAAAAAAAAAATTGTCCAGCCAGGACTTTTAAAAAAGACTTTACTTAATGGACATGGAGGAAAAGGAAACAAACTAACCAAAGTACAATTTAACACTTATCTTTAAGTCCACTGTGAAACCTGCATTGAAGCGATAAAGTGGTCTCTGACTCAGTAAAGGCCTCAGTTTTCAACAATCCTTTCTTTAAAGCTCCACTGACCTAACCACATAAAGGAAAATAATCTTCAACCTATTTTTGTGCAATGATTAAGTCTGCATGAGCTCCAAAAGCAGCCACGACTGGCAGTAGAGAAGAGGGTCCTGGGATATTCAGCTGTGATATGTTGCTTCTGTGAAGGTCATCTCTTCTTTCAATCACAGTGAATGATTGACTCAACATGAAGTTCATATTGCACGACGTGCTTTCAGAAATGATTCATGTTAATGGTGTATCTCAAGGGATTGATGTTCAACAGAAGCTACATCTCAAGCTTAAAAAATGATTTAGCAATATGAAAGTCTACAAACCAAAGCTCACACAGAGACATTTGATGGTAAACATCGGAGAATAAATACAACTAAGAGTCATAATATTGGATAGACAATAAATCTGACTGTTTAAGACCTTTTGGGGCTCAAATCATAGAATCCAACATCACTTACGCAGCCATTCCTTGATTCAGCTGTGCATCTTTTCCTGAGATGAAAACAGAAGAAATTTTCAAGTTGGAGCCGCTCAAGGAAGTAGCTCTGTCAAAAAACATAACAAAGTACAATTCTGAGGAAATATCACTCCCCCAAAATTACCCTCTCTTCCCACCTCAGTGTTCGTGGGCTATTCCTTCAGCAGAATGGCACTGGAAACCTTTTTCAGGATTTGGAAGCATGGAAGTGCCACACTCAGGCTGTGGCTGGGAGGAGAGGTGACACACTGTGCCTTTCTCCCCAGGAGCCACCACTCCTCTGCCTCCCCCAAGGCCAACACTCCCCTGCTTTCACATACATGGAAGTGTTTATTGGTTAATGTTGAACACATATCGACACCCTGTTATAGGAAAGACCAGATTCTGCCAAGGTTTCTCCATCACTGTTTTTCTCTGACCCAGCTGTAGGTTTTGTGAGGAGACCTGGCACTGGCAGCCTGCTGGATCTATTGGGGAGTGCCTAAGGAGGAGGTTATGAGGCTGGAAGTCATGCAAATATCTACTCAGGACAGGGTTATGCAGGTGTGGTTTTTTTATTACTATTCCAAAGCACTTCTTTGTATTTTTTCAAATATTGACATTGATGGGGGAAAGGGATTGTCCTTGACCAAATATAAATATAGAAAACATGAAGTCAGAAAAGAAAACATTGTATGTCTTAGCTTTCAACTGACATTTGAGAGGGATTTCTGCTGAGAAAAGGTGTTCTGTTTGAGATTGTCTGAATTTAGATAGGTATAAGCAAATAAGTGGATTTTTAAAGATCAGGTCAGTAATTTTGAAGATTATCTTGGTATATATTTGTTGTCTTTATTAATATGTTATGGTAGGACTATAAATATATTTTCTGTATTGGGCTCAGAAATGTAAGTTAGCTTCAACTTCTGCTATCTAAATAAAATATCTAGCACCTTGAGCTTCAGAGGAAGTTATACAAACCTCACAGCTAATGAGTGCTACATGGTACCTATCTACAGTTTTTAAAATAATTTCTTACGATAGGTCTATATAGTCTTGATATCTACATGATTGTTCAGTCCTTTTTTATCCTACTGAATTCTTAGTTTCAGTGATTCCTAATGGTAGTGAATTTCACACCTGAAATACAGAAAAAGTGTTGAGGTTTCTGCTGCCTGCTTGCACCAAATGGTTCCTTCACTTTACAAACAAGGTCAAGCTGTGGGTCCCTGACTGCCTGCTCCAGAACAGGCAGTATTGAACAGACTCATGCCGAGTAAGCAACCTCTACCACCTCTAGGGTGGTTCTTTTCTTTCCCCCTCAGCACCCACCAAGGCTGGGTGACACGTAGCCCACCGTGCTACATCTCTGTTGCTGTAGTGCCACTCCACTGCTCTCCACATTCATGATTGCCACGACACATTGCACAGTCCTGTAGCTGATTCGCTTTTTCCACTGCAGTTGCACATTGATCTGTGTTCAGTGAAGTCCCAGGTCTCCTTTAGATGATATGATCCGCTCGGAGCTTTCCAGGTTGAACAGATTATTTTTCTTTGCGGCTGAATTTTGATGCTCTTTGTTATCACTCTGACTTTTCACCTGTCTTATTTAAGTTTCTTTAATATTCTCTACAGTTACCTCAGGTCCTGTAAAGGTATACAACTTAGTCCCCTCAACCGACTTTGTTGAAATGCTATCCTTTCACCTTTCCAAGTCATTAATGAACTCATTAAACATCTTGGCACATCATAAGGAGCACCTGGGGCAATTAATCCACCACTGTGATGGGATCTGGTAATTTAATCTTACTTGTTTTTCATCTCTAATCAGGTCTAGACTGCAGCAATCTTAAAATTTTGTGTTTAAAAGGTTCAAACTGTGTTCTGACCTGTCTGTTAATGTACATTTATTTCTTATTTATAATTAATTCCCCTAGGAATAAGTATAATTGAAAGCAAAAATTCAAAAAACTGTCTACAATTCTAAAGCCCACTTTGAAAAAAACCCTACCAAATGGTCAGCCTGCTGTGTTATTACCTGCTTAAGCCTTTTACACTGGTGTGGTAGGAATTTTATGAAAAATACTTTCTGCTGCTTAAAATATTCCTTTACCAGATACAGGGTCTTATGCTGCCTTGACCATCTACTGTTCTAATTTCTGCATTTTTTTTTAATCTCTTAGCATTTCATTTGTTCTAACTGACTAAACGGAATGCTTCAAATCTACAGTAGAACTGAAATGTGGATAACATGAGAACATAAATAATTCGTGGAGCAGAGACAGAAATCCAGGATTGTCCTACCTCAAGAGATCAACAACACCTATATCTCTTGATTAATGATCAGAAGAACAAGAAATTTATCATAATTCCCCAGTGATCTCTGCCCTGATGTTTATCTGTCATTTTCTAATTACTTTCTCCATGTGAAGATACTCAGTTCTATGAGGGCAATATCATATTTCTAAAACTCTTACCTATAGTTACACTGTCTTGTACTGTAATTTTTCAGACAATTTTCCCATCTAATTTTTTTTGTTGTTCTACATTATACGATACAAACGAAACTGCCGGTTTTGCCTACTTTATGAATTATGGCATTTCGGATTTTCTATTATTTAAAATGTAAACTGATACGAATTTTTCATGTATGGGCAGACATAAGACCAAACAGCATCTCAGCATGGATGTATATTCTAGTTATTCTTCTACCTCCTGAGAAAGTGACCTCAGGGACAAGGGAAGAGAGGCTGAGGGAGTTGGTTGTTCAGCCTGGAGCAGAAAAGGCTCCAAGCAGACCCCATTGCATCCTTTTTGTACATAAGGGGGCCTATGAGACAGTTGGGTAAACATTTTTTTATAAGGGCCTGTTGCTGTAGAACAATGGGCAGTGGTTTGGAACTAAAAGAGGGTGCATTTAGGTGGGGTATAAGGAAGGAGTTTTTTACAAAGAGTGCGGTAAAACATTGGAACAGGTTGCCCAGAGAGGTGTGGAAACCATCAGGGTTTGGTTGGATGGGGCTCTGAGCAACCTGATCTGGTTGAGGATGATCCTCTTCATTGTAGGAGGGCTGGACTAGATGACCTTTAAAAGCTCCCCTCCAATCCAAATTGGTTCATGATTCAATGAATATCAGGTAATGAATCAATAAAAAAAGGAAAGGAAGAAAAAGAAGAAAAGTAATCCTCCTAGAAATCTTGAAATTACCTTCTTTTAATCAGTTCCTCATCAGAATTCTTTAAATTTTCTGGTTTATTGCTAACTTGAAGATTCAGGTTTTTTTCCTAACTTGACCACAAAAGCCCTTGCTTGGCCTCTTTAAAATCAGAAACTTTACTTCATCTACTGGAACCTGCTTTTCAGCAAAGAATAATATGATTTTAGTTGTATTAATCACCTCTGCTGAGCTTCAGTAGCTCTAACAAGGTTAGCAAATGTGTAGAAGTAATGGGCCTGTAAAAACATTCCCTATTTCTTTGAGACTCAGTGGTTATTTTTCTTTGTCTGCTGAATTAACCGAGTAATGATTAATGTTGGCCTGATAAGTCTTACATAAAAGTGAGACATTAATTTTATCTTTATCATCATAAGGCTGTCTAATGTCGTGAATGGCTGCAAGAGGTCTGAAAAGATTAAATAATTTTGAGAGAAGGCTAACATTTCTGATCTAAGAAAAAAAAAGAAGTCAGGACTATTTTAATTATTTCCTCTTCTTCTAGGAGATATGTGAACTGCAGCTGAGATTTATGTAGTTTACATTTTTTCTGACTTGCAATGGCCCAAAGGGGGCTGCTTTTCTTCTTGAATAGTTAAAGCATACCTTTCATCAATCTTGCTCTCTTTCTGCCATTCCAGGGCACCTCTGCATGCTGTCCAATTTACGCTTTTCAAGGTGGAGCAGGGGAAATATGTACCAGGAAACCCCTTGCTTTGAGAATACTCCTGAAATACTGTTTGTGCTCCATTGTTTACCTGGGCAGCCTAAGAACGCCCCATGATCACAGCCTCTCTTAGATGAAGTAACTTTCTTTGGGTGAATGTTTTATAAGCACAGTAATACCCATATCCTGCTACTGGTTAATTCAGTAGCAGAGTGACCCCATATTTCAAATATTATTCACAGGCAACCATTCAAACTCGCAGTGGGAATCTTCAAAAGCACAAATGGAGGGTAAGTCTCAAATTCTTTTTGGCTTCCAGCAGGATTGAGACTCCTTCTGGCTCAGAACATCTCCCATAACCAATAAAATGCCAAGCTAAAAACATTGCACTGCAGTGAGGTTGACTTATGCTGAAGATAAGACAATGTCTCTGAGTTTATTGAAGCTATTGTTTTGGGTAGTTTTATAGCTCAACCTTCAGTAAGTGTTATGAACACCATATCCTTTAAGATTACAGGGAGAAGAAATTTATCTAAAAGATAAAATGCCTGATAAGTAATGAAAAGAAAATGCTGGCTTTGTATCAAGTTCAAGATTTAATGCATACAAATATGAACTGCCTTGATATGCTTATTGTAGTGTCTGCACTACAACGTTCCTAGAGGAAAGGGTGCAAAGGCAGAGGAGGTTTCCCCATGAGCAATTCCCTGTGAGGTACCTGAACCAGACACAGGTGGGGGGTCTAGCTGCGCAGTTCCCCATTTCCTAAGTACACTGAAGCTGCATCCAGTCTTAGTAACCCTTCACACATCCTTAATCATGGTATTTCAGTTTATTGTACACTAATTATATAGACCTGTTGGGTTGAAGGAGAAGAATCAACACCCTGTAATTACTTCATTGTAAAATGTAATGAGCTTTGGAACCTGGCTTACTGTAAAAATTGCAGCATAATAAATAGAACCCAGTTTTCCAACTATAAACCAGCAGTGAATTCTGTTAGCGTATTTCTTCATGAAACATGTTTATGTGATAGTCTTCCAATTTTATGGCTGAAGTTTATCACCATAAGGTGCATTTCATGACAGCCAAATAACTACATTCAGTTAGACTTGTCACCATGTGCCTTCAGTATCAAGACACATGCTGATTGTATCAAATAGTGTTGACTGTCTTTGGCTGCAAATAGAAAAGATGATTACACTGTTCTCTTTAGATGTGATGTAATATTATTCACCTCACTAAAAACTGAAGGTCAAGGTTGTCTAAGAACATGAGAAAGATCATCAATTGAAAGCTTCATAATGTGATGATAATGCACTAAGAGAGACAGCAGTAGTTTTACATTAATATTTCTGTGATTTCTGATGCATGAGGCAGTGCACAGCCTACAAACTAAGCAAGTGACTACTGGTACATTTATACAGAAAGCAGAACAATTCCAGGAATTTTGATGCTACCGTATTTTGCAGTCACTTATTTATCTCACAAAGGTCAGTAAAAACAGTTTACACTCTTGTGTGAAATTCCAGCAAAGGATTAGCACATTATCAATGTGTTTATGCCAGAATGTCATTATCATCTCCCTGAGCCTGTGGGAAAGCTTGAGTAAAATAAGGGATCATGATGGAATCTCACGAAGTAATTTTAAGGAAAAAGAGTTTGTTCAGGATCATAGCCAAACCTTGTAAAACCACTGGCAACGCAATTTCTATTGAATGTGTGTAGTGGAAATGCTTGAACCTCCTTCCAGGAGTAAATACCGAACATACTGCACACCATGGTGCACGCTGTGGAATTTGACTGGAAGTATAAGACCCACAGTAGCTTTAAGGGGAGACTGATTTCTGGCAGTTGCACCTCAAGCAAGCAGTGCGTGCCTGGAGGAGAGGCAAGTGGAAGGCAGCGAGTGTGGAATCACGGAGTGCCCGTTACCGGAGCCTGGTGTGGGGATGGCTCTGGCTGCCATGGCAACCCCGAGAGGAGCTCCCGCTCCTTGCCCTCAGCTGGAGACACTTGGTCCCCTGCTGCCTTGTCGCCTGTGGCCCTGTGACAGCCAGACACTCACCCCACCTATCTGAAAAGAGCGGAGATCCGGGAGAGAGAAACTGATCTGTGCTGGGTTTTCAGCTCCCCCCACTTGCATGTGAGAATAGGAAAATTCAGAAGATAAACCCAGCTTTTATATTGACATAATAATCATAAAGAATTATAGCATAATCTGCTTGGAAATGACAGCTTAGTCTAATTTAGGACTGCATACAGAAGTATTTTTATGGTAGACGTGGAATGGCATTGTGAAAGCAAAGGAGGACAGGTATTTTCATCCTTAAAATGTGTCATTGTAATCCTTAACCTTAATTTCTCTCATTTAGGACCCCCAGTACAAGGATAACATATAATCTACCTAAATAATCTTAATCTAATAATACTGATCTATGTTCTTAACATCAACCACACCTTAGAGTATTTTAGTTTAGGAAAACACATCGAGCCTGAAATAATGACAAAAGTTGAAATGATCTTATCTAGAAAATGTTGTGTTCAGGGATTAATTTTAATGAGGTTTTAATATATATTTTATTGCTTTAATTTTAATTTTTGTATTTTGTTAAATGAGAGTTGTCCCCTTAAGAACACATTTAGAAAGAGAAACAAATCATCTTACTAAATAATTTTGATAAAATGTCACCCATGACAGTGCTGAAATTTTGGTAGATGTTTCAAACAATCAAATAATATACTGGCATGATCATCCCAGATTTTCCTTTCAATCAGCAAAGGGAAGTATAAGGAGACTTATACTTCACAGAAGTTTTGAAAGAGGGAGAGGGAGAGGGAAAGAGAGCGAAAGCAAGTGATACAGTGAGAGAAGTGAAATTGAAATCATTGACAGAAGGGAAGTGAGAAGTAGAGGGGCTGCCAAGTGATTAATGAGCTAGAGCCACAAAGCCATGGGTGGGGGGCTGTCAGCTCGCAGCTACTGATGCTGCTCAGAGCAGCTCTTGCCCCATCCCCACAGCAGGGGATCTCTGCCCAGTGCCTGTTTTTCCTTGCCCTTAAATTCTTAACCTGGAGGTATTCAGAGAGAGATCCCTTCTTCAGATCAGCCGACACCGAGATCTGCACCGTGGCATCGGTTTTCCTGGCACAGTGGTTTTAGAAATGTGAGCTCATACAACTGCAGCTGAAGTCAGTGGCTGCTGCAGGTGCTCAGCTGTCTCATCCTTTTCCTTTTCCACATACCTGCCCCTGCTAGGTGCTCTGAGAGTTCAGTCTGAGGGAAAGAAAGGAGAATTGGAAAGCTCCAAACACATTGTGGCTTCCCTATCTCCTGTCCTGCTGCAATCCTGCGCCTGGAATGGTGTTTGTCCTGTGTGTGACGAGGAGATTGTGCTGTACCTGTCTATGTCTGGGCACCAAGACATGGTCAGGGACATACTCTGTCCTTAGCATCCCTTCAGAGAGATGCAGGCTGGGTTACTCATGTGGATAGAGTGGTAGTATCAGTCCTTTAAATAGTTTCATGGGGGAGTTTGAGTTTCTCATACACGTAAACCATTATATTTAGATATAAAATGTTCTTATTCTTATAGCAAAAGTGTTCCATGCAGGCTTTGTTTGTTCCCACAAAGGGGTCAGAGTTCAATTTTGTGTAAAAATATCTCGTGATCAGAAAGTGTTTGTTTTGTCTTTTTTGACTGAAAACAAAAGAAGATGGCACGTAAATTTAAAAAAAAACCCCGAACACTACTATTAAGCTGTGTTGCTAATAACCCTATGCATAATAATCAGTATTTTGTCCTCCTGATTGTCTTTTCCTATCATTTAATTTTCAAAGGGCCTAAGTCAGACTACGCAGTCCTTATTACTGAACATGCATAATGTTGTCTTCTAAATTCCCGGTAACTATTCAAATAGGAGCTTGAAAAGACAAATTATCTATCACTCCAAAGTCTTAAAACAAAACAAAAGGCACCATATTGCCACTTTAGGGACACATTTGTTGCCTGCTGTTGCCATTATATATGTCATTTCAGTCCTGCAGTTAGCCATAAACTACATCTTTTCTTTTTCCAGAGAGAAATAAGAGATGCCTGAAGGGAAGCAAGAATGGAAAGCATCCTTAAAATGACTGATTTACAATTGGTAAGGAGATACAATATGAAAATTATAGCTTTCTGAGTGTGTCACATGCCAAGTTTGTGCAATACTCTTGCTTTAAAAGCTGCCCCACAGGCCAGTGTGATGTCATGGCATATGTCCAGATGTGTGACAGGGAGAGATCCCAGGTCATGTTCCCCAGGACAGGCAAGAGGCTCCTCTCAGGGGATGAACTCATGGGACAGCTCTACTGCAGAGATTGCTGCATAAAACCCCCTGCATAAAAGGGAGTATGCAGCAACATACCTTTCTGCAGCACATCTGAGAGTGGAATGGAAACAATAATGAAGGTCCCAGAAACATCAAATGAGAGAAAAAAAAGGCCCCTGTGATTCAAACCAGAGGTTGTTTCAGGAACTAAGCAGCCTCTTAGCATAAAAACCTACCCACATTCTAGTGAATAAATGAAAACCAATGCGGACTTTATGTGATTGTGAAAAGCAAACATATAGAATGCTATTTTTAGGCTCCTGGGATTTAGGAGTCTGATGTGAGTTAATCTTCTTTAGCTCCTGTGCAGCTTGGTCTCTAACCTAGGTTGTTAAATAGAATCTGTTGCTGCAGCCTCTACATTGCAGGGTGGTGTTCTAGAGCACCTACCTTCACTTCGTCTGCAAGGTATAAGAGGAATATGGGCATTTTGGGATGTAGGAGATGCATGGCTGTTCTTGGCCTTTTTACACTATAAGCCAATAATGAATAGGAGAAGCACTGATTCCTTTTGCATTTTATGCAAAACACACGTCCATTGTGTAATTTTGTAATTTTGGGGAATTTGGCCCAGTCCCAGGGTTTGTATGGTATCTGGCTCAAAAACCTTCAGCAAAGTAGAGATGGATGGCTTGAGTCTGTACCTGAAGCTTACTCTGTTTATTTCATAATCTAGTGCTTCATAAAAATCCTGCTACTTCCTACTAGTATAAACAATCCAGGATTGTGTTGTACCATCACATCTATTATTTACTACAGTGCTTATCTTCTATAATTTCAAAAACTCCTCTTCAACACCTTTTGTATTTTTGCTGTCTGGATTTTACTGTAGCATGGGATTCCATACTTTTCTTTCATCCTTTGAGAAAAAGCACTTCACTTTGTTTTCTGTTTGTTACCTGATAATTTCATTCCATACCTGCTTGTTCTGATCTTATCAGAAACAGAAATTATTCTTTCGTAGTGTGTTGTACTCCAGTCACTGAGGACTGCAAAACCTTTTCTATAACTTTCATGCTCACCTTTAGGATTAGCTACTTTGAATAAAGCAGAATCAGCTGCATCTTTATTCATTCCAGATTTACAATGATTTGCAAATAATTTATGTATGGTACAGATCTCACATGTAGACTTCTTCTACTGGGCATCTGTAAATTATTCCCGATATTATTTAGATATTAATATTTAATTTGACATTAATCCATGAGAGAATCTTCCCTCTTATCAACTAATAAGCCCTGGTACTCCACATATATATAGGTTTTCTTTATTTAAAAATCTGTTATTCTATAGGGAATTCCTGAAGTATGGAGCTAGTTGTACCAGTGTCTTCAAGAAGTAAATTTGGTTTATTATAGCTATAAGTGAGCTACTCCACAGAGCTTTACTAATAAGTTGCACAGTGATTATCACTCTGGTGTTCTTATTTCCCCATCACATGCTGGGATGGTTGTTTAAAAGTCTTGTGAACTTGTTTTGAAAAATGATCCTTGATGCAGTAACCCAAGAACATAAAACAGGGTGACATTACAGTTTGTGTGTCTCCAGCTTTAATTTGTATTTAATAACCTAGTTTTTGTTAACTACATTAAATTTAGTTGACTTTTAAAGGAGCACCCACTGAGTTTTATGCACATGCAAATTGTATGTCTATTTGCTATAGAATTAAACCCTCAATTATAATGACAACAAAGATATAGTTATAGTTTTAATAATCAATTATCAAATAAGTATCCTGATTAGTACTTGAGATTAAGTTACTGATAAAGTATTCCCTTACATGGGAGCTTTGGGAACTGGTTTTCTTAAGGAGATTGATCCTCAAATCCAAAGAAAGAGTACCTGCAGATGCAGATAAATTCTTAAAAAACAGGTAAAAGAATTTACTATGATATTTGCACTGGTTGCCACAGTAAAAAATAACATGTCTGCGTCAAGATTCCTACCTGTATCAATGATCATTTAATCTGCACCTGGTAGTCAACTAATGGGGATTCAGTTTTACTTTTTGAACAGTTCATGAGCAGTTCTATTGTTTGAGAAAAATATCTTCAATTTCTCCACAGGCAAAGTGGAAATAACAGACAGGTACTACCTCTAGATACTGTAAAAAATGCTTGAAGGCATGAAATTGGAAGAGATAAACACAAAATACCACTGGGCTGAGATGTAACTGTGATTGAACAAAAACCTTGGGGGATAGGAAATCAAAATAGCTTAACTATTTTTCTGGCCTTATTGCTAATTGGCTGGTGATCTTGGGTAGTGTCAGGTAGGAATTGCACATGAGGCCTTCTTAACAGGGCATTGAACTGCACACCTCAGTACTCTGTACTCTTCTCATCCTGTATCTAGGCCTATAGCATGTTTTAGTGAAGTGCTTTAAAGTGAAGTTTGCTCACTGTTTGACATTTTGAGCTAGTTTATTTTCAGTACGTTGTCAGAATTAAACCTCCAATGTTTTCTCATTTTTGTGTGCTGTTCAGAGCATCAATGTTTGCCTTGTTGTTTTCCCCCTAGGAAGATTGCCTTGTCTACTAATTTGAATGTTTTAGCCTTTTAATCTACATGGATTTTAATGAAAACTCTTTTGACTGTTAGTTCACAGATTTTCCTTGCATTAAAAAGAGCCTGAGGTTTTTTTCCATTGAAGTCATTTTCCTAATATGGTGAGAAAATGCCAGCATGTAGAAGCAGTGACTTAAAAGAAATGAATTACTATTTGAATGAAAATAAGACAGGATACCAATTCTGATTTTACAGAACTTTTTAAAATGGTAATGCTAAAACCCAGTGAATCTAAGAAGTCACATCAAATCTTAGACTATAGACTATATAGAAAACAAGAATACATGTAGAAATTTCAGATTCCTGGAGAGTGCAGTAATTTAGAGGGCAAAATCTAGCATCTGGAATTGGGAGAGCAATGGTTTTGAAGTGGGGAGATGGAGTTACTGATTTTGGAGATCAACAGCAGGAAGCAGAAAACAAGCATTTCTTGTAGGTTCATCTCATTTTTAAAAACTCACATCTGGCAAAGAGAGCTTGCCTTGCCTCTATTCTGGAGCCTTCATTTTAACAGGTCCTTCCAGACCTTGAACATCTTGGTGCATAATTTAAATTGTACTGTCCAAAGAGTTCCCTAAAAGTCTTTTTTTTGTCCCCACTAGTACTTTGCTACCCTTCTCTGAATACAATAGTGTGTGAAACACATTGAGAAAATTATGGGTTAAAAAAAAATTAGAAGTGGACAGTGTCTACTTCCCAGAAAGGCACAGACTTAGTCATTCAAGCAATTGAATCCCTGCAAGATAAACCTCACAGGTCTTAAGGTGCTCCCAAAGGACTTACTTAGGATTCCTCCTCTCCTCCTGATAGCACTTAGCAAGAATCATATTTTCCAAAGCCTTCTGACCTGCCCATGGCCCTCTGTTTTACTGAAAGCTCTTGCCGGTATGCAGGACATTTGCAAGTGAACAGGGACATCATCATTTACTGTAGCTTCACTTCAGGTTTCACAGATGCTGATATCCCGGAACTTCTGCCCCACTGCTGACTCAGACTTGTCCAGACACAGGAAGTTTGTCCTACTTTACAATAAAAACTTCTGTCTCAAAGTTTAAGGACATCTTGAACATTTATAAAAAATGGGTTCTAAGGTGGGAATGTTTTTATGAAGATCCACAGTCACCACCAGCCTGTGGGGATAACTGGGTCTATGGGCAGTGAAAGATCCATTCTAGAGAATCCTCCACTTCTTTTGTGTGACTGAGAGATAAAACAAATAGTGCCCAGGTTTCTGATATATTTTATAATTTCCATCTCCTTTTGCCACTATGGTTGCTATGAAGCAAAAAATGTTTCAAAGTGCTACAGAGAAGGGGAAAACTAAAGATTTTTCTGACCTAAAGAATGGGCAGAAAGAGAACAAACAAGAAAAAAGGCAAAATCTGAATATTTAAGAATTCAAAATTTCAGTTGTAAATAAACCGCCTGCTTTACCTAAGAAGGCAAAATATTCTTGTTGAAGTTTTTGGTGTTGAGAACAAACATATCATTTCAATTTGTGGAAAAGAGGATGCAAACATAAAATTTTAAGTGGAACTGTGTCAATTCTGAATAATCATGGGTTAGAGGAAATTATAGTTCTGTAATACACACTTACTGCGCAACACAGAGTGTTTTTTCTCCTTGTGATTATATTTAAGAGTGAAGTTACATTCTGCTTTGATTGAAGTAACTGAGTGTCATTATAGAACGAATATATCCCCCAGTGTCTAGACTCTGGAACACGGAGTGGGCGAAACCAATTATGTATCTGCTTTCTTCTACAGCAGCCTGTACATCTTTGTTGTTTCGGCAGCATCAAATATGTATAGCAGATGCCATCTCCTGGCAATATCATTTTTGGAAAGTAGTACTAATCGAACACAGCTTACATGCAGGAACTGATTTTTAACATTTTTGAAATATGCTTAATGTGAAAGCAAGCTTGGAGTCCTTGGAGTTTCATAGAAAGCAGTAACAGCTCAGAGACAGTTAAACATTTTGATTTTCACTTGACAATTCCTACTAGTCTTGTAGTAAAGAACTCTATGTTAAAACACATATAAAATACATTTAAATACATATTTAAAATATTTTAAAATTCTTAAAATAACAACCTGTACGGGTAGGGGTTATTTTTTTTCATTGACTACTTGGTACAGTTGGAAAGAAAACAAGCTTTGGGACTCAAGAGGTGGTTTGTAAACTAATCTTCAAATTCTTGTCTAATTATATACAGAAGAAACAGGAATCAAAGTGCAATGATTTTCAAGAGACACATGTCTTGACTAGCAGAGAAATCTAGTACAGTAACATGGAAAAAAATAGCAGAATGCAAGTGGATAAAATGCAAACCAGTCTGATTTGACTTGGACATATTTGGAATATTTTATTGCATTTCATTAATAATTATTGAATCTCAGAAGCATCCCTAAGTGGCAAACAAGCATGATAAGGCCACACAACAAGCTCATGGAAATGAGGTTCTGACATGCCGTGATCTGCTTTATTACACCAACAGATTGCCTGGCACTCAACAGAGCATCTCCATGGGGTCTGTGGCCCTGCTGCTTTCACAAAGCTGAAGCAAAAACAATAGCGGTGAATCTTCCAGTTAACTGTGTTCATTTTGTATTTCCAAGTCCTTTTGGACTTATTGATGTTAAGTAAGGAACTAAGAGTGTCTCTTCCCTCTATTGCTCTGTACCATCCTGTGTTTTGTGATTTCTAATACAGACAGATTCACACGAGACACCAAACTGGCAAAAGTAAGGAGGTCAGAAATAGGCTGCAAAGTGGTCTTAAGATGTCAGGGCCACTGGGGCTTCAGGAAAAAAAGGAACTGGTAGAAAAAAGCCGACACTGTGCACCAGATCAACATTACTACAGTTTAGACAAGGAGAAAACTAAAAGCTATGCACATTTTAGGACACTTAGTTTAATCTTGTTGAAACTTCTCCAGTGTATTTAATGCAACACATTGACATTGTTTCTTCTGTTAAAGGATAAGAAAATAAGTGATTAAAAAAATGTTGATGTTCAAAGATTATCCTACATCCTTGGCAGCCAATGAATTCCATAGCCTAGAAAATGAGCATTTTGCTGTCATCAGACATGGAAGTTGCAGTCAAATACTGAAGCAGTAGTGTTTAAAGGGCTACCTTTAATTGAACTCAGGAGTAGGGCGCCTTTCTGGATAGCAAAACCAGATGGAAAACAAAAATCCTCTGACAGCTGGGCACTCCTACCCCTACATGTGCTTTGTTTTAGAGCAGCACAAAACGCTGGTGATCCATGCTCGGAGTAGCGTGAGTCTGTCCCTTGGAGAATCGTAGAAACAATCGCAACTGCCCCAAATCATGGCATGAAAACGTCTGGGGTCTTTGAAGCAGACCCATCCATTTGGAATATAATATTCATGTAGAATGTATCTGTGAGGTACTTCTAGACCCAGGCACTCCTGTGCATTCATATTTATGGCAAGCAGAAAAACCGTGTCTCAGCTGCTGCATCTGGAATTGCTTATACTACACTTTTGTAATACAGCCAACAAAGTGCTGCTTACCAAAATCATACCTTTTGCAGTGGTTTTAGAAATTCTCAAAAATTTAGAGTGCTTTTTTGTAGGGCTTTATTTTGCTTGATTTTGATACCATTCTGCTCAGACATTTTTTGGCAATGTTTTACTGATGCAGCTGTATAGGGAACAGATTCCCAGTCAGGGGCTGGTTTTGCCATTGTCGCTGATCTGGGAGCTGAGAGCCCATCTCTCTGGAGCATCCCAGCTTAGCTGAGTGCTTCCCACCTCTCACCAAGCTTGTGATCTTGGTAGGGCAGAGACTGTTTCCATAGCCCTAATTGCTCGCTTTGCAAGGCTCCTTGTTACAAGTGTTTTTGCGCTCACTGAGGCATGTGAATCAAACTTGTCTGTGTTTGCTTCAGCCCCATAAACAGTGCTTGTTACAATATGGGCTGTTTGCCTGATTATTCAGAAGTCTAATCATTGTAGGCTTCATTCTAGCAGCACTCACACTGAGCTTGTTTTGCAAAGCCCTCTCACGACTTCCATTATCGTTTTAGTACTATGAAATTCTTTCACATCATACTGTTTTCAGAAAAGGCGTGGGGAAAAAAAAAGGCAGAAAAAGCCGACACCACAGAAACAGCTTCTTTGCACAGTACAGTACAGTACTGTTTTCCAAGTCGTGCCCAGTGTTATTACTACTTATTTTGCTCAATGGGAAAAAAGACTGTTTCCCTTTGGTAATTCTCATCTGCCCAGTCCTAAGCCTCATTATAATCTCTTTTCTCTTTTTCCCTGCTTAAGTAATTATTCCCTGGTTCTTAATTCCAAAAGTAGAATCAAATAATAAAACCTGGAAATTGCAGTCATTGACGTAGGGAAAATATAAACCAGCCATGTTTTCCTCCTGGAGGTTTTAACTTGAAAAACTGGAGCGTAACTGTTGTCATTGTCTGAAACTTCTGTAGCGGCTGGTAATTTACATTAATTAAGTATGCAAATAGATGACATAAACAACAAATTGGCCTCAGCGTTAACAGTTTTCCTCCCACATTTTGAGACAAGCAAAGTGGTATAATGGTATGGAAGGGATCTAATTCATCCTAATTCCGATCTTCCTCTGGGAGCAGAAGGAATCCAGCTGCGCTGCTGGTGGTGTTAGTAATTTTGACACATGGAATATTTTGGTTTTAATGTAATTTCAGATAAATACTGCTTGACTTTTTTCTTTTTTTTTTTTATTAGCAACATTTACAGCAAAACAAAATATTACGAGAATTAGGGTATTGCTGGTCAATCACATTACATTTTTAGGGGGCATCAAACTAGTGCAAATTATTTCTAGATAGTGTTCAAGAATCTTACAGCTCTGAAAGGACTGTCTTGTTGGAGCTCCGGAAATTAGTACTTAAGGCTATTGATCCGTTTTCTCTCTGGACATGGTAGAGAATGTGTGTCAGAAAAAATTTATAACAACAATACTCATTTATCTTTAGACATACTCTTCTTTTACAAAGAAGAAACTAAAGAAGAAGCTAAACAAAATGAATAAAGAATGTATTCACATTCAGATATCTATGTGCATTCACTGCAGTTCCCCTATAGATCACTTCTTCCTTTATGTTTCCATATCCATTTTTCCCTCCCAGAAGGAGGGATGCCACAACCTGCCTCAGCCTCGAAGTCCTGGCTTACTTCCCCAGCTGCCCCATATTGTCCCACAAGTCATTTGTTCTGGTCTCATGCATTGCTCATCTTTCAGTCATGTCATGCATGCTGTTTGCTAATTGCATGGTGGCTAACTAATCTGGGTCTCTCACTCATTTGGGGTGAGGGGCCTCTTCTGCTCTGCTCACAGGCCTCTGCAACGTCCCTGGCAGTGTAACTGTGGGTAAAGGACTGAGCTGTGTTTCACCAGAAGCTTAATGTTTTTGACTAATGCATTTTCTTTGCAGATCTATTTCTACAACTGTACAATGCTGATCATTGCTCTTGTCTTCATACCCACGCACATTTGCTGCATGTAAATAAATGGTCGTGGAGCACAACCATGCACCAGTGCTCTCATTGCTTCCTCACCTGCAGATCACTGCAAGTTTTATGTATTTGAAGTGAGATTTGCTTATTTTGACTGGCAGCATCATTCATGTGGTTTTATATTGTCTCTTCTAAATGGAACTGAGACACAAGCACAAATTCTACATTCTGAGGTAAGAATGCTCCTCTGTGCTTTGCCAGCACCTTTGTTCATCAGGGCGCTGGCAGAAGCCAGTAGAAGGGAAACCCAGATAAAAGCATATTCAGTAGTTGAAAAATCATCTCAGGTATTAGCTTGGCTCCATTCACAGCCTTTTAACTTCAAATAAAAGATGAAAAGTCTCATATTTAACATAGAATGAAAAGCAAAAACAAACACAGCTGTGTTCTCCAGTCTTTATTTGACCAAATTATTTACAGTTACAAATATCCTAAGCCTTTTATTATTAAACTTTTCTATTTTGGAGGCTGATAATTTTCCTTACATAGGTTTTTGTGCAACAAAACCACAATAGAATCATTTGATCTCATATGCTATCAGGGCAAAATAAGGACTTCTCCAATAATAATTCAAGATGGTTCTTCAGAGTTTTCTGGTTTCAAGATGTGAAGATGAATGCAAGTAATTTATTTTAACACTGCTTTGGTTTTGTGTAATTTTGGTAAGTTATGTGTGAGCTCTACAGACTCCAACAATCCTGACACAGACTAGGGTTTTTAAAGATCAGTCCTAGAGAATTTCTGTGTGACCACTGCACCAAAAAAAGTATTCTTAAATAATCAGCTATGTTATAATTTCATGTCAAAACTGCAGACACGGTGAATTTGCTATGATTGCTCTGCAGCAAGAACTACCGGAAGAATCAGGCAGCAGCCTGGATTTCAAGGAATTAAATTTAAGCAGAGTGTCATACTCACATTTTCTTGCTCTAATCTAGGCCTGTTTGAAGTGATGACATCTGGAGAGAAAGGCCTTGACTTCTGATACTGAAGGAAAATCAGTGTCAGTGAAGTGCAGACTCAAGTGATAGGGCAGGCATGAGCTTCTTCTGAGAGAAAGAGTCAAGGAATGCCTGCCTTTTGGGACAGGCAATTCCTAAGGCTTGCAGGCCGATCTATTTGTGGTTGTCTAGTGGTGTATAAGGGCAGCTAAGTTCTGTGAAAGATGGAAGGAGCATGGCCATGGACTTACTTTTCCTTTGGTTAGATTAGGAAAATAGCTGTGCATAAACCCAAAAGGCTAAATACATATGGAGATGCCATTTCTGCTTAACCTCAGACTCCCATTGCTTGGATCTTAGTTAACTGTACCATGGTCTGTTTAGACCCTCTCTCTAGGCAGTGCTCCATGGGAAGCACTGCTGGAACACACGTTATTGTTTGTACAGAAGGTATACTGAATTACAAGTTTTTATCCAAAATGATCTGGTCCAAATCCTGCCTCTTCCAAATACTGTTTGGTGGTGACCACAGAACTTTGAATCGTCTGGTTCTCCTAAAGGGAAACTGGCTCTGTGCACAGTGAGCCACAGTGACCTCCTGAATAAACAATGCAGTAGAAAACTCAATGTTGAACTGTATCGCGCATACTGGCATTGCAGGCTTTCCACCATGCCAGGCCACTTTTATAAAAATAAAAGGCTGTGTTTTTGAAAAAAGAATTGGCATGCATGCACATTAACAGCCACCTTCACAGGAAATATTGCATCTCTGTATTAAAAACAAACAAACAAACAAAAAACCCAACAACAAAAAAAAACCCTATATTTTTGAAAGAGATCTCATGTTTTAACCTACCTTGGCCTTGTGAAATCTAAGATTGCAGTGGAGTATCTGAAGTCTTTGGTGAGGTGTAATTAAATCTTTATGCTGAGGCAACTTTCTTCCTTAATAGGATGGTGGGAGAGAATCCATTACATTTTAAATCTGTCTTTGTCTCTGTGGAGACATTTATTTTAAAGTAACATTTTAATCATGGCTTCAGCCTGCAGGGAAAAAAGAAGATACCCAGAGCTGAATAATGCATGTCCAACTACCAAAGGGGATGCTCTATTAACTCTGATTTACATATGACTGATTGTTTAAATTTGTAATATCACCATTCAGATGGCATTTTGGAACAGTGAAGACCTGGTTTAGGGCAACCATAACTCAAGGAGTAAATGAACATAGTTTAATAAACATTATTTGAAAGCATACATTGTCAAAATAAGGCTGACCCCCACCACAATCACTTTTATAATAAATCAGCTTCCAGGGTCCTTTTCCTACCACTTGGGCTCAGAAATTATTTGCCTGGGTGTTCTTTATTGTACCTATTTTTCTGGACCCTTGGCAATTTTAGGGTCAGAAATAACATGCATCAGCAGAGAATGTGAATTTAACAAACGTCATTATAGGCGCCCATTTCTCATACCCATTTTCTTCCAGAATCAAATAGTTCTGCTCAGTCCAGTTTGGCCACGTGTCTTCAGTTAATGGGTCTGTGAAGAGTGTTCCTTGATTTATTTTTCAGTGGTCTCTCCTGGCTTTTTGGGGTTGTGTGCATAGGGGGAGATATTTTGCCATTCTGGCAGTGTTTGTACACCAGTGTGTATTTGGGGAATGCCTGGTTAAAGGCTTCCCACTCGCTGGAGTGGCACTGCCCTCAGTGGCAGCGCTTCAGCTCCAAGCCCTGACCTGCCCACTCCTGCCTTTGAGAGTAATTGTGCCATCCAGTGCCACTTTTGCTGGGCAGAGGCACTAACAGTGCCACAGACACACATAACCTAATGTCTCATTCAGAATGCTTGCACAGTAATCTCAGTGAGAATACTTTCAGGATTTTTTTTATGAGCTAGAAGCAGTGAACACTGTTATAAATGCTAGCATATAACACTTTGAGAGGAATAATTGCAGCACATAGTTACTTATGTTAATACTATCACATTATCTTGTGATAGCTGTGCAATTAAATGAGTCACTACTACGCCAAAATCTCATTTGTCTCCAAGCACTCCACAAATATGCTGCATTCACTGTCGGTGCTTCGGTCTGATAGCTTTTTAGTCACTGCATTCTCTTTGTGTTTGGAGAACAACAGAGCTGTGGAGCCTTTGAAAAGACAGAGCATACTGTTTGAAATTTAGTAATAGAAGGATATTAATTTAATTAGTGGTTTTCCCAAAATGTATTTAAGAAGATACTTTTCTGAGTGATATTTATACAGCCATGTCTGAATCTTAAAAGAGTGTTTTAAGAACAAAACCAATGTTGTGACACAACAGTCTGCATCCTATTTACCCTCCACTCTGACTACAGCCTGTGTACTCCATATTCCACTGAAGCAAATCCCATTGGCACTGTTTTTAATTTTCAGATATTCCCAATAATAAATGCAGAACTTTCATGCTGAGAAATACTGGAACATCCCAAAAGGGAGAGAATATTCCACTTGAAGAGTAGTCAGCTCTTGTTCCTGGTGGGAAAAGTAACCTAGCAAACAGATGGGAAAAAGCCCATTTACGTTCAGGGAAGCACATTTTAGATAACAAAAATGATTTGTCCCGTTTGTATTACAGTGGTGCAGATTTTTGCTGAAGAAATATCGTGAATAGGGAAGAAAACTGATAGAAAAGCATTCCTTTTCCTTGCACAGAATCTCTACTTTTTCTATTTGTTTTCCTTTTCCTTTTCTTTACTAAAATCTGCAGTCTGATTTTTGTGTACTTGAAGATGCCTCTCTGGCCTGGAAACACAGCTAGGTCAAAATGTAGAAATTACTCAGCTTCCACCTAAATCATTGTGGAACTAGAACATTGCCTCAATACAAGCGAGAGCTAAGTACAGGCACAACAGCTCCTCTCCTGGTTGCTGTAGCAGCTCAGAAACGAACTGAAGAAAAACAAAGAAAAGCTGAGTTAAGCAGTGCTTCAGAAAATGTTCCCTGTGGCCTCAGGACACCATTCTGTTATGGTCAGATGCTGTTAAGGTTTAAGAAAACAGATATCGGGAGTGGTACATTTATACCCTAGAGTTTAATTGCCACCTTTTGTATTTAAGCAATATATTTCCCCAGCCCAGGAATTAAATATAGTACAGGGAGACACTCATCAATGTGACATCAAGTATCATTCTTCCCCTGAAGAAATGAATGTGAATGATGAAAGCAGGAATGTGGAAATAAAAGTGTTACTTCCACACTTACAATGCCAGCTAGCACTTGTTACCAAACTTGTGAAAATAACACGATTTACTGTAATAGTTTACACTTGACTAGTGAGGTATAAAATATCTTTATCTTACAGCCATATAAACTATGGTTAAATTACGCTGAAGAGACACAGAGCAGTGCTCACAAAAGGATTAGGAGTACAAAAGCATTACAAATACAAGCGGCAGAAGCAGAACATCCTGTTCGAAATATATGCTGAATGGAATGGAAATGAAAGGAATTAAACTAAAAAGAGGTTGACGCAGCTCACCTCTTGGTGATTCTTAATCTGAAAGAGAGGTTGTTTTAGACTGAGGCTATACAAACCCTTTACTTTCCTGCAGCATTGATAATAAAAGGGACTCTGAATCTGAGAATGGTAAGAGATAAAGTGATTAGTCTGATCACTCAAATTTTCACCAAAACAACAAAAGCTTTGATTTAATAGTATCGTTGTATTTGTATGCTCTCACCTATCTAATTATTTACACTGAATACCGGAAATTTCTAAGGCTTGTTTTGCTTAATTTTCACATCAGGATTACTCAGAAATCTAAGGTGAGAGTATTCTATATTCTTGTGTTTGAGAGAGATAGGGATATCAAACTTTCCTTTCCAGGTATGGGAATTAGTGGTTCAAAAATAAAAGTAACAAACCAAACAGCTGAAAACAGCCTGAGCTGTAAAAACATCTCAACTGAATTACACTTTTCCCATTTCCCGGATGTGATAAACCTTACAGTCTTAAAAGATCTGTCTTTTAAATGGAAAATCAAATGGAAAGCCTCAGCGCTTTGGGTTTTTTTATACATCATGAAATATTGAACAAAAAAGAGGTCATAAGCCATTTTGTTGTCTTTATAGGTCTCGTGAGACTTCTTCAGGCTCTCTTCTTGTTTGCTGCTGTACATCTGGAGTGAGAGTCATGCAGAGACAAGATGGCAGGTGTAAGTTGCTCTCAGAGATGTAATACATTTTCTTCCACAGCATGCAAGACAAACACTTCCTTTCCTGGGTCCACCAGAAGGATAAAAAAAACTCTGGGCCATGCTCTTACCCCCCAAAACCAAATGATTTCTTCCAGACATTCCAGCATGACTGGGATTTTCTCCTATAAATTGAAATATGCAGCTTCCTTTTGTTGGATTAAAAAAAAAAAAATTAATTACTACCACGGGAAAAAAAGGTTTCACACGTTCTCCTAAAATAATGATTTATTGTCGTAATTGTGCATCTAAAGAAAGACTAAGCCATGTGAAAATGAACGTAAGTAAAACTTAGTGTGCACTAAAATTAAAAACGTCTATGTCTATAGCAACAGCAACCAAATTACTCAGGAAATGGGGCCACGGTGAGCTTGTGAGAGGCAGAAAAAAGTTTTAATCCTTCATTGACGTGTTAGCGGCTCACATCACCCTGGCCAGCCCCGGCTCTTCCCAAATCGTGCCACCGGGTGCCGCTGCAGGAGAGAAAAAGGAAATGTTTTCCCGGCCCTTGGCCAAAGACGAGAAACATTAATTTTCGTGATTCCGCACTGGCGCCTAGCTGAAATAGCGTTTTCTCTCCTACTACACATGCAACCTTCTCGTATTAAACTTCTATATCATGAGTTATTAATTTTACTGCTCTTGAAAGTTATTGGGGAGAGAAAATAATGTCATAAAATCTGTGTGTGACTCACATTCAGCAGAAGAGCAGTGCAAGAGTTGATGGACTGAAATGATTTCATTTTGCTTAGAAAACCCCCAAGACTTCACTAAGCAATTCTGCCACAGTTAAATATCTGTGGTCAGTTCTGATTTCACATTCTCTGAATTTCTTTGTTTTCAAAAGAAACCTCTCTAAATCGCAGCTCTCGGCACTGCTGATTCTCCAAAAATTTTTACGTTTTTGCACGTATTCACCAAAGCATTTTCCGCTAAAATCCAGGAGGGGAGCCCATCAGTCCTAGCATAGCTGACCTACTCAGTAGCATTCAGGCCAGCTCAAGAGACATTCACTCACTTTGTGCTGTCTTACCTGAGGTCTGGTTGATTCTCATTTCATTGACAAGTTGGTCAAATTCTCCAAGAAACAAAGAAGGATTCTGGCAGAAACTAACAATGCGCAGATGTTATTAGAAATCCTAATTAAAAAGAAATTCCTATGTTATGAGGATTTGCCTAGGAACCAAAAGGTAGTATCAAAGCATATGTCTCTGCTGTATATTATTAGACTACTATGTGTTATTGAAATATGCAAATCATGGCTATTAAAGAGAAATTCAAAGAAGCAGCCAAAGGAGTAGAAAGTCTGCAGGTGGCATGCTGATTGTTTAAAGATGCTGTACCAGAGACTAACAGCAAACATACACTGCTTATCAAAAAAGGCTTTGAAAGGACCACACGCACACAGAAAGCTGGCATGACAAAACAGAAATGTGAAAGCAGTTGTTAGAAGTAACAGTCAATCTTCAAAAAGTGGAAATTGTGTTGAAATGAGGAAAACAGAAACGAACATAAACTCTTATACATTTAATATAAAGCCTTTATAAAGTGGGCCAAAAATATTTTGAGGAATAACTTGTGATAAGCACAAGAGTGAATAATAAAACTTGCTCTAAACACATCAGAAGCATGAATTGTGCCAGACAGTTTACAGGCATTCTATAATGTTTGGGCTATAAAAGAAGTATTTAAAGGAGATAAGCCCAGAGCTGAAATGCTAAATGAATTTTTCACAATAATGTTCTCCATGGACAAGCTTAGGCAGGTTTCAACAGCAGAGCACTTTTTTGGGTCCAAGTCAAAGCAATTATCTGAATTGAAGCGTCAGAGAAGAAATTTTAGATTAGACAGAACCAAATGGTAACAAATCAAGTCAATTATATCAGGTTTTCAAAACACTTCTGAAGGAAGTCTGATACATGTGACAAATTTTTAATGAAATGTAACTTGATATGTAGGTTGGCCTCTTTTCCAAAGGAATGAAATGTGGCAAATGTGATGTTCATTTTGTTCTTAAATTCAGTGGGACCTCAGGAATTACAGCCCAGTAAGCCTGACCTCCTATATCAAGCTGATAAAGCTTTTTCAAAAGAAGGGTATAAGGCACAAATGATCAGAGTTTATTGAAAGATTCAGCATGCAAGAGAATGAGAATGATTTGAATGATACATTATGAATGATACATCATAGATGGATTTCCTAAATCTTTGAGCCAAGATCCTTCATTAAAGCATGCTGAAGAAAGCAAGCATGAGATAAAGTAGGTTTTCTCAGTTGTCCATATGCACTTGAAAGAAAATCTTCAGAAATCAGGTTAGCGAATGAACAAGTAACTTTTCATTTTCACAATGGCAGGGTGTTGGGAATTTTATGAATGAGAGATGGGACCCCTGAGTTGCTTTCATGGTGCAGGAAAGCGTGATTTATAATTTCTTATCTGCTTACAGTTTCAGGAAGACGGAGCTTGTCTTCACAGTCTTCATCGCATGGTCAGAGGTCACAAGCCCTCTAGTTACAAGACCTTTTAAGGACTTATTAACCAATAAAACACTGCCAGCAAGAATATTTATATCTTCAATCCAATCACTAATTAAGTCATCTTACATGTTTTGCCATAATGTGGGCTTTTTTAGCCTATCATATTACGACACGCTGGCCTACTGTGCAACAGCTCAGAAGTTCTTATGACCTTTATTGCTACTTCTGTATTTTCTATATCTTAAACTTTAAACTCTGAACTTTCCTCTACTTAGCTTAATGTCTCTGACTGCAAATCCACATTCTTGTTTCTAGCATCCAAGTTTGGAAGCCTTTTCCAAGGTCTCAAATCAAACCCTGTATTTAATTCTAAGCTTTGGCTTGAAGGCCCAATATTCTGAGAGTTCTCTGCATTTTGGATTCCAACATCTTCTTGACTTGTTGCACCAAGAACACTCTTTTGATGGCTTTGTCAATCATCTTTTGCATGCATTGGAGCAGGCAAGGTACTATTATAAGTATATTTAGGATGTCAATCAATATACAGGCTTATCTTCTTTCTTTTCACCACTGTGTAAGGTTCAATTTATTGAGTAGATAATCTATGTTCCATTATTTACTTTGATCTTAGTTACACTTCTTTTCAATTGCTGTATGTTCTCATGAACGGACTTTGAATGATCAGGTAGGCTTATACAACACATTTCTTTTTTGTTTTTTTCCCAATCTTATTCTGGGACAGGTCAGATATAAGGCACTAAGTTATTTTGTTTGTATTCAACTCCACAAATTTGAATATTTTTTTATTTTCTCCAAAATTCTTTATTACATGCTGCTCTAAGAATAGGAAGATGGAGGTTATCTTTTTCTTTGTGACTTATTGTAACTAAAAATTTTATGGTTTTATACCTCATTTGTAATTCTAAATTATGACACGACTTGCATCACACTTCTGTCAATAGAGTTCTACGATACCAAAGATTCCCACACTTTTTACGTTGACATAAAACCCAAGGTTCACAATTCTTGTGTGTGGAACAGATATTTGTCATCAGCCGTAGTTTCTGTGCAGTTCATGTCTGTGTGCTCACTTCTCTGCTCTTGGAGTAGTCTCTGTGTTTCTGTGCTCGCTACGGCTTCACATTCTTCATTGGAAGCCATTTTGGCCCTTTTGCCCCAGGTCATTAGTGAAAATGGACCTTCAGTTTGTTCCGTTTCTGGGTTTCTGATCAAGACTAAAGGATTTTCTTTCAAATCTGTGTGCTGTTGGAAAAATACCTAATAATGGATAGATTTGGTTCTGCAAAGGGGTTATTTTTTAAAAAAAATTAAAACATAAAAAGCTTTATGCAAAAGCATCTAAAGCATTGCCTCTGCATTCCCCCTTCTCTTGATTTGAAAAACAGCATACATGAGTCTTGTCACAAATACAAGAGGAACAAAACCACAAAACAACACATCTAGCAAAACCAGAAATTTACAGTTCTCTGCATTCTGGATTCCAGCAGCAGAGGTTTACTCATAGATGTTCTCCAAGATTTGATGCTCATCCCAGGCTACTTTATATTTTGAATGCTTTAGAAAACAAGTAAATAGCGAGGTCATAAGATCAGCAGGTGATGCAAACCAAGAGCCACTGTGATGAGATGCAGGATGTTCTCTCAAGATAGAGAAATTTGGCAATAAATGGTGGAAGAAATTCAGTGTTAAATACAGAACAATAAGAATGGGGAGAAAAAAAAGCCTCTTTATACTTATGCAAGTGCAGCTTCAAATAGGTTATAACAACTACAGAAGGAGATGTCTGAGTTCTTTGGCAGATACTGTATGCAAATGTCAGATTAATATACAGCAATGGCAAGCAAGCCAAAGTATTAGCTGGAGAAAATGGTGAATAAAACAGAAATCAGGATGCAATTGTAAGTATGATACAATTTGCAGATCCAAAGTTATAAATCTGACCCATATTTTGAAGACTGTGCATTGTTCTAGTTGGGCTTGCTTAAAAAAATATTGTAGAACTAAAAAATATAGTAATGATGAAAATAAGTGTGACCAAAGATAAGGTATGGCTACCACAGAAGATAGAACTTAATAGAGAGAGCATACTTTAAGCTGGATGAGAAACACCTACTTGGGATATGAAATAATAGAGGTTATGAAATCATTAGTGGCATGGAAAAAATAAATAAGGAAAGATTCTCCTCTTTCTGTCAGAGCGTAAGAACTGGGCTCCCTGAAATGCCTCTTGCAGATAGTAGGTCTGAAATCAAAAGAAGAGTGTAGTTTTTTATTTTTAGTTGCCATGGAACTAAACTACAGTAGCCACTGTCTCAGCAGCAACTCCTGCTCTACAGAGATTTGAAAAAGCCCACAGAGACAAAAACCATTAGATAAAGAGCTAAACTATGCCTCAGTCAAGTATAAACAAACATGGTTGCCAAGTGTTTATGAGAGATAGACACTAGCTCAGGGAGCTCTGTTGTGAGAGTGGACTGAAATCCGCAGGCTTGAGGAAATGGTGTGTTGGGCTCATCTAAGAAGGGAGTCTATTGGTTGTCCTGTTCAGTTGTACCCCTCTCATTTACAGCAGTCAAATCTCAGTCAAAAGTTGTGATTATCCCAAGAAAACATGGAGAATTTTTTTCACTAAAATCTTGACCATTACTTCTGAATGGGATACGTTCCAGCTAGGTTTTCCAATTTGTAAGTCTGCGGCTCTGCCCTAAGGTAGCTTCAATACCCAGCAGAGAGAACAGCACGCCTTCTACATGCAAGAGGCACAAACAGGCCCTGCCACAGGATTTCTCCCATCCTGAACTACAAGCCAGATGTGTGACTTATCAATTTCCAATGGTACTGTCTTCTTGCATGGAAGTCTCACGAGAAAGAGGGAGCACTCAGGTCTTATCGGCGCTACAGTCCTGTTGTCTTTGCTACAGAGCTAACTACAGCTAAAGTGATATGTCTGTGCACTTTTTGTGCAGATGCTTTTGTTCAAGACAGCATGAAAGGAGTTAATGTAGATTACAGTTTAACTCTTCAGTGAAAACAGCTCCTACAACCTAAGTATCAGTGTTTTCCCAATGCGTATTTCTGCATAGCATTTCCTCTTTTGCAGAGTAAACCTCTACTCTGGACAAAAGAAATGCTAGGCACTATGAGGTACAGGCTGCAATGACTAATTAAGATAAATGTGTGCATGATCACTGCAGGTGACCATGAAGTTCCAGGCAACCCAGAAACCATTTTAGATACAGTAGTTCAGAACTACATCCAAGCTAAATCCTAGGGGTTATTTATATTTTTACAGATTTTTAGCAATTTGTAAGGATTAGTAAGTTATTGCTGAGACTTCTAGCTAATTAAGTACTTAGTTATGATAGCAGAGTAAGGTATATGAAATGGCTTACCTCTGACACAGAGAGGTCATCTGGTTTTGTTAATGACATAGTGAAGCCGTAAACCTTATTACACATGAATGTGTTAAACTGTAGTGTGTGTAGAATGGGAAATAGAAGTGCAGTATCATCAAAATCTCTGAAAAGACTTTTATAAGGTCATGATATGCTGACACCAAGCATTTTAATTTAAGGTTAACATCTTCTGATAATACATGTGATAGCTATAATGAGATTTTCAATGGAAAAATTATTTAACTGTAATATTTAACTTTAAAATTATAAACCCCAAATGTATTGTGGCATATATTACCACTATAAATTAAAATTAATGTATACATTACATAGTTACAAGAGAAAAAGGGGAATTTTTTTATTAATGGAACGGTAGTATTTCTGTCTCCTCTCACTTTTCCTGCAGAGTAAAAGATGCTATGAATATGAAAGAGAAACAAATCATTAAGAAGTTCAGCATCTTAACTTCTCCTTTACTTCTGTCATGCAAGCATAATATATTCTGTACTATTTTCCTGGGAACTTCAGAAGGATGCACATGAAAAAGAAAAAGAAAGGCTGTCTTTCTGAGCAGCCTTTGTCTAGAAACCGACATTCATATTAAAGGCTGAACTGTGTTATTGCAAGCTTTAGCATATATACCTCACCAAATAAGGGACCAGCCAACTCATGTAAAAGAATAACCTGCCTCTGAGCAGAACTTATTAGCTTGGGCACAGTTCCACAACAGCGTGTCCAAACAGCTTTTGGATTGAATATATCTTCCATTTTGCACCTTAGAAAATGAGCTAAGCTATTCCACAACTGTCTCCACCTGACTACAGAGACATGCCTTCATAATACAGCTTGGACCAAGGCCCTTCCCCAGCTTGCTGACACAAGTTGGCTGACAACTGCTCTTACTTCCCAGCTGATGTGAGCAGTTGCAGCACGATGACTTCAATATCTATATTTACAGGGAAGTCATTAGATGGGCATTAAATGAGCACTCAATAACACATAGTTTAGTTTCTGGATTTTGTAGGTTACTTAAAAGGTGTTATGTGAAAGTAAACAGCTCTCTCTGCTTGCTTGCTGCTTTAAAATAAGGATTGTCTGGAAAACAATTGCAGTTAAAACTGAAGACACAAAAGGAGCAGAAGTTCCTGTCGTTAGCCCTACAGATCAGCCAACCTCCAGTAAAACATAAAGTGTTCTTGAACAAAATTTAGGAACTCTTCCATGAAAAACACATCCTTGTCTGAGGAGCACCTATTGTTCAGAGGAGAAGGACCATCCAGCAGGAACTCTGCTCTGGTGAGTGGCTGCGTTGTACCCTGTAAGTATTGTGTTACTGGAAGGCATTACAGGGAATGTGCACCTTCCCAAACCCCCAGTTCTTGAGTGCAGACACTTCACTCTGTTCTGCTCCTCCCGGTTTCTCCTCTCAAAACTCAACGTGTTTTGGGTTTGATATCTGGCGTGTATGTAACAATTTCAGCGTTATGGGAACATTATAACTATGTGATTGCATGCTACAGAGGAGCCTGATGAAAGCCCTAAGCAAAGAAGGCCACATAAGGGAAATATTAGAAAGAAAAGTAAAGATAGGGTTCAGAAGCTAGAAAAAAAAGAAAAAGTGCACCCCTCAAAAACGTAGGAAAAGAGAAAGGGCAAGCAGGAGAAAGAAATGATTAACAGTTCAAATATGACATTGATTATAAAGTTGCTTCATTGTTCATGTTTGGCAGTGGAAGAGGAAGGGGAGAATAGCTTTTTGGAGTGCTGCATGAACATTAATATTGATGGCGTCATAAAAGTAAATTTGGGTTTCTCAAGGGAGAAGAGTGCAGACACTCCTTTGCCATTTAAAACTGAAGTTCATGTGGAGGAGAGTCACAAAAGTCTTCAGTCTGTGTACCATGAGTATTCAATAGACCAAATATTTTTGGCAATATGCCTGCTTAGATGAGTGTGTTAGTGCTGCCTGCTGGGTTATGTAAGGGGGGATACTGCAGCAGAGACAGTGGAGCAGGAAGCCTGAAATGTTCCAGAAGACCAAGTGGGATTTCCCCTGCTGCTATTGTCACAGCAGAGCCACTATTTTTAATTTAACTAGTAGAAATTAATTTATTTGTCTTATTCTAAACTTAGTCTGCTAAAAAAAAAAATCAGGCAATGCTAATGGGATTTTAAATATGTTAGAGTTTAAACACACTAATTTCCTGACTGGAGGGGAGAGAGCTGGAAGACCAAGCAGCACAGACATACCATGTCTGCCTCATGCAGTACTCTGTGATGCTTGGTGATGGGGGGGAATACTTGGCTGTGGTGCAAAGGTGATAGAAAGCCAAGTGAAGCTGGCAACGCTGCTAACATAAACCAGAAAATAGCCAAAACTCTTGAGGAGATGCATTGCAAAAAAAATGGAGAGGGCAATGTGATGTAATTAGTTATTAAAGCAGAGGGATGGGAACCAGAATGCCTTGGTTTCCAGTGTCGTCCAAATTACACAGTGAGAACATAGTCATGCCAGGTACTAAATGCCTTCTCACTTAGGCTCTTGTCTATTCAGGATATTGTTGTGTAGCCTTTCCATATTCACCTGCTTTGGTCAAATATTTGGACTACAAATACAGTTCAAAATGCTCCTCTCTTGCAAGCTAGAGGTAGACACTTTGCTGTGTCATTGTTTCTAGGATAAAAGCATTATATACGCAGACAAAAGGTTTTAAAAATAATTATTTGAGAATCTGGTTCCAATAGGATGCATTGTCTTTTTTGATACTGCCTTTTTTTGAGTGGTAATATATGCTGCAGTAACATAAATCCTGTGACACATCTCTGCAGGGTTTATTTGCACATGTTAAATTTACAAAACAATATTAGCTCTACCATGGCTGAGTTCCTGATGAAAAGACACAGTAACAAAGACAGTGAAGTGCAAAAAGTCATGCATTAGTCTCATATGAAGCTAGAACTAACAGTTCCTGGACCCAGTGTACTTTTCCTTTGGCCAAAGGGTAAATTTGAGTGTAAAACAGCCATAAAATGTTTAAACATGTCCATGGTTACTTGAATTTCAGAGTTGAATACATGACCTAGGAGAGACATGACTTCAGAGATGCAGAGGAATGTGGGAGAATGTGACGAGTACTGATACATTCTGAAAAATTAGGAAGTGGCTAACAAGTACTGCAATGCACTTACAAATAATTGCTTTCCAGAGGTTTATAATTTGTTCAGTGATTTCCATGGCACATCCCATCACAATCCTTGGCTCCAGTCCTGATATCCCCACTAAGTTCCTCGTCTAGTCATTCTGTCTTCCCTCTCTCCTCCCTGACCTCTAAATTCTACAGTCTGCCCATTATAAATTCTTGACCCTTTTTCTCACTTCCCACAAGCTTCCAGTTTCTTTTTCTACCAGGTTTTCTCATAAGTTACCTTATGCTTTAGCTTCACACCCATTTGTACCTTGCATTTCTGTCAGGCAGCTTTGTCCTCTATCTGTAACAAAAAAAAAAAAAAAAAAAAA
>VXBQ01003979.1:482545-512934 GCA_013400175.1 Phainopepla nitens
AAAAAAGAGAGAGAGAAGATAAAACCCCAGGAAAAACAATTTCTTGGTCCTGATAGGTAAATCCCAAAGCATCAACTGCAGTTAGGAAAAGCTGAGAATATTGTTGCATCCTTTGGAATTTCAGGTGAAAACTGCGAGTCCCTTCTGGTCACTGATGAAGAGATTTTCCAAAGACTTGGACCTTGGTCAAACTTGGTGTACTTTTCACTAAACATGGGAGTGGACATATCTGTTGAACAGAACTTGCCCCTTTACAAATTTCACATTTTCCAAGATGTGAAGGGCAGCAGCTGTTCAGAGAAAAGGTAGTGAACAGACACAAAACCATGGTAATGGTAAAAGAGCAAACTGCAGAGTTATAGCAAGACAATATAGGGTACTATCCCAGAAAGTGCCAGACAAACTTACTCATAGCTGATGCTATCAGCACCACTTCTTACTGCAATTGACACATAGTAAACTCATACATTTTCTGTCATAGTTAGATTTTACATTTCTGAAACACATTGTAGGGTGATATTTTTCTTGAATGCTTATGGCCAAAAAATCCTGCTGTTGATACTTGTGATTTACATATCAGTGTACCATTTTAAGATAAGCGCTGTGCAAACAACAGAGGGATTAATATAATACTGTGGGAAATTCTAACCCATTCATGGGCCAAGGTTTCATCAGATTGCTAAAGGCAGGGGCTTCAGCTACATCTTTAAAATAATTGACACTTCTTTCTCTGTAGCCCTGAGTCTGCAAAGTGTCAAATGTCTTACAACCCCCAAATCTGTCAAAATATTTTGGATCAGGTACTCAGCTCCTGAAGTGCTGAACTTCAATATACCAATTTTATCTGGATGCTGTGTTTGTTCTCTTAAAACTCCTGTCTTTTGTCATTATAGTTTATGCTTTTTTATATTCAGCTTGCAGACACCTTTTCTGTTGATCACTTAAAACTTTGGCATGACTCCGAATAAAACATGCAGCATTTTGTACTGCATACCAAATGTGGATTAACTAAATGGTGTTTGTGTTCCTAAAAATCAAAATCCAAAAATGTACTTGTGCTTAATCATTAAATATTTATTTAATCAACCCTTAAACCATTTAACTAAGGGTTATATTTATTCAACCATTTTGCACACTAGAGAAATATGGTTTTTATATGGTAAATTAGTCTATGTGAGATAATTCATATTTTTCAGATTTCCCAAGGTGCTTATTTTAAATGGCATAAGCCTTTCCTTTTTTTTTTTTCTTTCATCTGGAGTATCACAAAGTGATAGACAAATTATAGCATTGAGCAGTAGAACGTTTCTGTGAGGAAATATGGCAAATAGTGACAAATGGGAAATCTGTGTGTCTTTTAAAGACAGATTTAAAAAACAACAAAAATTCCTCACACTCCAAACCAGGATCAGGCTGAAACTACTGGGATGGTTATCTCCCTGGATGTGAATCTTTGCGTCACCTTGTACCATTCTAATATTTTAACTGAAGAGTTAAGTTTGACTACAAAAAGGACAGGTTTGCACTGGGGAGTCCAGGTTCCCTACAAGCTCTGCTTTTGCCCCTTGTTCCTGACTTTATTTATGGCAGAGGCTGCTAGGTGAGCTCAGTTCTGGGTAGTTTTGCAATGTGCACAATCACCCTGCAGTAAACAAAATTATTATTCCCTCTGATTAATAATTATTATTGGTTTAATGAAACTTAGCAAAATACAAATTGAAATACATTCATTTCCACGCAGACTCTCAAAATCAAAAGGATCTGTGATGAAGACAGATCCTTTATGCCTCTTTATGGGGCTGTCACCTCTCTGTCATCTGCTTTGAGAAAGGCTTTCAGGGAGGAAAGAGCGGTGCTGTGGACAAGACACTGGAATGGCTCCTAAGGCAGCAGTGCAGCAGCTCTGGTGGCACCAGGTAGTTTTGCTGCAGACAACCTTGTGCATATCTCTGCTTCTGAACTAAGAACCTGCGTAGGTGAGCTCCCAGGAGACAATGCTGATGCCAATGTCTTTGATTCCTGACCTAGTCTCCCGAGCTTCCCATTCCTCCTGGATCCCACTGCCAAAGCCTGCAAATACTACAAAACCCTCTGCTCCTTTAGTCCAAATGTTTTTACACTGAACTCTGTTTTCCACTGGAAAGCCTCTCATTCCTTCTTGCTTCCCAACACTCATCCTGCAGCTCTGCAACAACCACAGGGCCCTCACTGAGGAGCACCCTGTCTGTTTAGCCTTTGACCTGTCCCTTCCTAACTGCCGTGCCAGAACTCCTGCCCTAGCTTGCCACTTATCCTGCTCTGCCCATCCAGCTGCTGCTGGTCCTCCACCTCCTACGCTCCCTTGCCCTCTTCTTGACTGCCACGGCCACCTAAGGGTGGTGCCTATCTATGCCATGCCCGCCTATTCCCTCCTTCCTGCCCACCAAGCAAGACTCAGCCCTTCTGACAGCATTTCACAAGAGCAGGTTCCAGATGTGCTTCCTGGGAGCCCTCTCTGAGAGCAGTATTAGAAGATGTATTCCGAAAACAAAAAGGGCATATGAATACTGCGACACTAAAGAAGGCAGGAGGAGTTGTGAAAAACAACAGAGCAGAAAAAAACCCCAAAACAAAACAAAGCACATGGGTCACGTCAGCAAAGGAAGGAGAGAGATGGAGCTTCAAGACCTGAGAGAAGATAGTTGTGGTATCACAGACTGAGAGTTCAGGTGATTTTGATGAGGGCAGAGTTGGAAGTAAGGAATAGAGAGAAGGAAACAAATGTGCAAATGCACATCAGGAAGGTTGTTTCGTTCTTGCAATTATGGAAAACTATGAGGAAAGGATAGTAGGAGTCATGTTTTATTTGCTTTCAACAAAACTAAACTAAACAGCATTATCCTGCGCTGGGAGGGGAATGTGCAGCCGTGGAGAAAACCTGCAGTCTGTGGCATCCAGCAGACCTTGTGTTGGATGCCTTCACAGGATGTGGATGTGATGCCACTGCTTTTCAAACAAAAAGAAAAATTTGCTTTTCAAAATTGTCCTTAGGAGCCGCTGACAAGCCCGGACGAAGAGGTCGGACAGGCGCTGTGCGGAGTGTCACAGCCGCTCGTGCCGCGCAGCCCGCGCGGTGACACAGCTGCACAAAAGCTCGCGGCCACGTCCCTGCGGCCTCGCTGGGGACAGATGATCATCGCCTGCTAATCCGCGCCCACAGCTGACTCTGGCTTCTTTGTTCTGCACCGTGCCACCGCATGACTGCGCTCGCTGCGTCCATTGTCTGAGCCTGGGCAGTTTCTGTAACCCTTGTTCTGCGTGGAGAGCTCTCGGATGCTCTGCACGCTGTCACTTGCCTTTTCCGCGTGTGGCTTCCATTGTCGTGACACTAGAGGGTGACAAAGATTCAAACGAGAGCCACAGTGAAACCACTAAAACTGGAAACTTGAAATTCAGATGAATTTTTTAAAACTGACAAGTCTTCCGGTGGGACAGGCATGAAGATTCAGTGGTGCTAATGGCATTTTAATAGAAGCTGGTGCCATTTAATGGAAGCTTGTTTGATTTGGATCAATCCTGAAACAGATTGTTTAGAATTAAGAAGGTGATAACAAAACTTTTTTCTGGGACTTTTTTGGAACAGAGTTGAAAAAAATTGAGCATTTTGTTGGGGTTTTTTGGAGTGGTCCAAAACATGGTGCAAAAATTCAGCAAATTTGAAGAAGTGATGGGAAATCTGTGTTTGTGGAAAATGTGAATAAAGAGAAGACAAAAAACACATAATCAAATTTAGGCACAAAACCAGTACTGTTGCTAATATGAACAACAGTTTTCAGTTAGAGAATTATAAAGAAAAAGAACACTTCTCTATGTAATACTGTTTACAAATGTGAATACATTGGCTAAGAAGTGAAAAAGGTCCAGTTGCTTTACAACACCAAGGAAACTAACCTCATTTTCTGAAGCAGCCTCATGATTTGATACTGCATTTTTATAGGCATACAATTTATGTTTCACGTGAAAACAGGGTTTGGATATGTATTAGCCACCTGCTAACACAGAGCAAGAGATTCAGGATCAAATCAACCATGCTTTCAGTTTCAGACACTGTAGCAATCATGTTAAGCCTTGCATCACTTAAAACATTGTCTATTATGTATGTAAAATATTTAAATTATTTAAAAATATTAAGAAATGCTCTGCTGAGTTAATTACCTTAGCTTTATTTGCCAACTCCAAGTAAATTTTTGAGTGAAATTTGCCTGATGTTACCAGCTCCAGGGTCTTAAATGAAATTTTGTAGAAACTGCAATGTACTGGCACTAAGAAGTGTGTAAATCTCAGCTTTCATGTCTACCAAGTATTTCCAGGCTGTAGGACAGTGGAAAAGGATTGGAAAAGAAATTAATCTAAATTTCCAGCATCTAAACTGCAATGAAAAGAGCCTCCCTTTGTTATTTTAAATTTTATTGTTATTTTAAAAATGTTTAGGCGGTCTTGTGATGTTTGGGCTCTTATTCATCACTCTCAGGGCTTGCTGTTGGCAATAGAGCGTGCAAATGGCACCAGTCTGTGCTAGCGGGATAGCTGACTGCAGAGAGGAATTTACTCCATCTTTTGAAATGAGAAAAAGACCCTTTCATGGAAACCCCTTTCATCAAAACTTTGGGAAGAAATAAGAGATTTGGTTAAAGATTCTGGCTGCTTTAAGCACTTGGCCAAAACCAATGCTGTTTAGTGGTCAGAATAAGACACAGACTGTAATATCTGCTGTTGCCAGAACTAGGCCAGCCTGTCACCTAACAGACCAAAAGTGCCTTTGCCCTCCTCTACCCCTCTGCACAAGTGCCTTCCTGGATGATGTAGCATTTCCTGGCAGATTGGTTGTGATGCCATTTTTGTGGCATCAGTGCAAAGACAAAGTAAAGGTCAAAGAGAAGGTGCACTTTACCCAAGGGAGAATTGAAACCCCACATGAAGTCTAATGAGCGTGTTGTCCACTTTGGATAACCCCAAAGAGAGAGAGAGGGTCACCTCCTTTGGGGCTCCATGTGCTCCTTGAATAAAGCAAAGAGGGCAGGACATTGGTGTAGGACATGGGACTGGGAGAGACACCCTTCACATGCTTTAATAGTCCACCTTTTGCTCCAGTTTTCTCTCTAAAATCGTATTCCTACTATAAAAATTTCTGTAATGGGTTTTGAGATCTCTGTGGTCCCACAGAAACACTGGTAAAAGCTGGAGATGAGGAAGTTGCCGTTGTATACATGTGTAGGCCGAGCAACGAGGCCTGAAGTCATCCAATCTAACTGCAGGTGCTCAGCCACCATGGGTGTGTTGGGGCTGTAGCTGCCTTTGGGCCCCAGATAAGCAGTGGCTGGAGAATTACTGGACTTCTTGGGCTTGGAACTGGCCCTTCTGCCCAAGTGTCATTTGCTTAGTGCCATGTTTTCTGCTGAAAGAGACACCAGAAAGCATTCCAAAGAAAATACGTTTTAGAACAGTTCTTTATGCAATCTTTTCAGTGTTCCAGCAGCCCTGACTGATCCTCAGTGGTAAAAAATAAGGGGGTAGCCACGCAGCAGTTAGTTGGTCTAAGAGGAAGAGAGGGAGTTGCTTTCACACAATGCAAGGACTCAGCCCCAGCAAAAGCAGGCAATGGCAATTAGATCACCACACAGATGGTTCACATAGCCACTGGTGGTTTTGGTGCAGAGAAGAGGAATAACACTCATGCACTCAAGATGCTGTCCAGAGAGAACAATCTACATTGATGTCTCAAAGACTGTGTCCAAGAGAATGTAAATGGAAGTCAATGAAAAGGGAAGTAACCCAAAGCACAGGACAGGTGGAGAGCATCTGATTTTGCTGTGGGGCTCTACTTGTATGTGCAGGACACTTAAAAGACCTGTAGGTGAGAGATACCAAAAGCCCCCATGGTTAAAATAATGCTGTTGAGTACAACAGAAAGGCATTTGTGTTTGTTTTGCTTGCAACCTTTTTGTTACTCCAGTTGTTTTTTTTATTAAGCCACTCAGGCTACGAGGAGGTCTGTGGAGAGACACGCAGTGTCTGACGTACTGGTTTGGCAGCCCTGCAGGCTGGGAAGTGATGCCTGTGAGGCTGCAATGCCCATTGCTGAAGGAAGGAGCACAGAGTCCTCCCTCACAGATGGCAGAGGAGCCTCCACAGGAGCTGGCTGTGGTCCAGACCCCCACCCTCATGGAGACGCTGCTGTCCGCTGCTGCAGTCAACGTAATGAAGCAGCAGATCACCAGATTTTTCAGTATGTGCTGTGGGAATCTGTTTGTACTCACACAAATGGTCCCTGGAAAAAGGCCTCCAGTGGAAGGCATGAACACAACATCTTGCCAGTTTTTTTTTTTCAACAAGCTGATTTGCCATTTAAAGGAAAATGCCTCCTTCCTCTCAGGCACTTCTTGTCTGTGGCTATTCCATTTTTCATGAGAAAGATGGAGGGCTTTTTCCCTCCCTTTTTTTCCAGACATTTGCATTTTTTTTTTCTCTCCCCTAATTTTTCAGTACTTTCCTGCCAAAAAGTAGCTGATGGCATGTTTTTTTCTGTAAACATTCTTTGTGGGAGATTAAAAAGAATTATCTGTATCTTGAAAGAAAAAATCTAGACTATTCTGAACCCTTCTCTAAGTGACATAATGCTTTGGCATGGATTGAAAATTGTTTATAGCATTATTAATGTCAGAACTTAAAAAGTTTACCTAATCATGTGCTTTGCACAGAAACTATGCAGACAGAGCATGTTCCTCCAGAAACATATGGTTCTGAAGATATGTAATGAAGATATAAAAACATATATAATAAAGAAAATCAATAAGTACCTTGTAAATTCTGACTAATATGCATTTTAGAATCCAAAATTATACACATCCTGGTTTTGATTTCTACAATTATTTTAAGGTTCCACCTATTTTTTAAATTACCTGGATAAACGCTGTACTAAACTACACATAATCTCACCGTGATAAATTACTTGAATTCATCATTGTTATCCAGTTCTGTGCTACTAGCTTGAAAACTTTGATGTTGAGCTTGTAAGTCAGCGATAAAGTCACTAAGAAGTTGTTCCATAAATACCTCATGAATTGATGGTTGGAGTCATGACTCTTTGGTGACATTTACTGTTTGTCACCACTGTAGCCTTTGTGACCTGGATCCTCAGTGGTCCAGACTACGTTACTTCAGAAGTACAGAGCTTACAAGGCAATGGTAATGGGGACTTTACTGGTTTTCAGAGACATCTGCAGAGGAAGAGAGCAGCTTATTGGGTTTGTGGCATCTCTTCTACCTCCTTGCTTTGGAATATGGGGTGAACAGATCAGGTTGGAGCATTACTGGGCTCTATATATGCTTTGGCTGCATAAGAGATCTGCTGGGAATTGCTGCAGTCAAAACGCATTGGAAATTTGTTACAGTTCTGGCTTTGGGGAGAGACACGTCAACAGGGTTAGAGGAGAAAGGAAAAAAAGTTGCTGGACCTCTATTTTCTCCCTTCCCTTCTGCATAAGCATTAAGTGTGGGTTGTTAAGAGAGGACAAAGTTGTCGGTTGATGCCTTGCATGATTCTTAAGTTAATGATACTATTAGATCTACAGGTAATGTCCCTGGATTATTACAGATCCTTGCCTCAAGTAAAGCCAAAGGAGCAAGCAAATTCAAATAGGCTAGAAGAAGCCAATTGTGGAGACCTCGTGGATTGACAGAAACATTTGGGGAAGTTTCAGAAAATGGATGACAAGTAATGTACAAAATTCCATGAGCCAAATCCTCATCTGGTTAATATAACTTTTTTTCCTATGAAACTGAAACCTCTAGATTCATTAACACCAGATGAAGATCTGGTCCTTGTCTGAATTTTTCCAGACAGACAGCTATTACTTTTGCCCTCAAATACTAGCCCTATTCCTTCAATAAAACTAAGCAGCCAAAAATTCAAAAATTAGGGGGAGGCAGACAGGGGGAATTTCAAATTCAAGCCAATAATGTAAAGTTTCTTCAATCTAATCTGAGTAATAACTTGTGCTTCTCCATAATGGTCACATTGAGATGGTAAATTAATTCAGTTATAAGTGTAGTTGATAGCAATTGATATAAATGACTGCTATCAATACATAGGTTTTGTTCAATGTCGCATGTTTGCAAAAGAATATAAAGTCTTCCTTGCAGATATACAAAATAGTTGATAATAATAACAAAATACAATTTCTTGTTTGCCTCTTGTCTGAAAGCAATGAAGAAATCCTGCTGGTTTTCCAGAAATAATTCAGCTGAATTCTGAGAAATACGGTTAGGGTCTGAAAGGTCTCTTTTTCATGAAAAAAACAACATAGGGAAAAATCAATTTTATTTTTCCCCTTTTTTACTATGCTGAGACTCTCTGAGCAAAACTAAAATGTTACTGTGATAACTGTACAAGCTGCAAGACACCATTCTCCAGAAAATGACCTTCTTATCATTCAATGGACATTTCGGATGCCCATATGCCAACATCTTGCTTTTTGTAGCATATACCTTGTGGCTTTTAAAATATTTCTTTTGTGATTGTTCTTAATGCAGATCTAAACCCATATATTTCCTCTAGTTCATATAGGTTTGACACTGTTACATAGCCTGTTTCTTTGTCTGGATGTCTGTGTGAGAAATATTGTCTATATTGAATTTTATCATTAAGCGACACCCCCTGTACTTCCTGTGTCATGTGCTAACACATATCATCAGCATTTACATTTGTTTAGATTAATATACATATTTAGAAGTGGATAACAAACTTCCTTATAATAATGGGTTCCTTCAGAAAGTCCAAGTACTCTTAGGGATCTGGACTGAATAGGTAAGACCCAATAACTCAGATTCAGAATAGAAATTTTGAGCCCTGGATAATCCAAATGCACAGAAATGTGTGAGAAACCAAGTATCTCATGAGTCTTCATTGTAACATGTAGAGCCAAGTAAGGTCACAACTTTTTTCTCTCAGCTTCAGTGGTACCAAGTAAAAGAGATGCCAGACAGAATCCTTGTATTTTATACCCTGGGAATTACCCAAGGAATAAACTTCTCAGTAAAAATTTAACTGTTGAATCTCATCAGACACATTGAGTCATGTTCTTATCTCAAGCCCACAATATATACAACTTTGTCAGATACCAGTTTTTTATAATTATTTTAAAATAACCAAATAAAGGGACTTTGTCTCGGATTTTGAGTCTGTTAGCAGACGGTCTTAGAGCACAGCAGCTGCTTGGAGGGGTTTCCTGAAAGTCTTTGTTCAAAGAAAACAAAACATTACTAAGATGGAATTAGTACTAGCTACAAAAGAGGATGTTAAAAAAACCACACATACATATCAGACACTTGAGAGGAGATCATGGGCAAGATAAAAGACATGCAAAAGCAGCCAGCTTGTGTGAAATACTCTTACCCTCCCCGCCTGCTTCCTTTCCCAGGGTAATATTGCCCAGGCTACCCATGCTAGGGAGCAATGTGAGTCACAGTGATGAGTAGTGGTGACCCCTCTGGGTGGAACCACTCTTTTGGTTACCTCTCATCCAAGCATCCATGTCCTCCTTCAAAGAGCAGCAGGAGAAGAAACTCTGACTGGACTCTCTCACACATAATTCTGCCTTTTGTTGATGTGCATAGAAAAGGATTAATCTACAAAAATTATTTTATTTCTGGGGCAGGGGTTTGTTTTGTTGTTTCTTTTTTCCTTCTGATTTCTGTGCCAAAAAGCCTGAGTGTGCTTTCAGTGTCGTCCTCTTAAAATAAGTGCAGCTCTTAGGCAAAACAGATGAAATTCCATCTCACACTCCAACCTATTTTTTTCTCCTTCAGAGGTATCAATGTCTATATTCAAATAAAATCCCAAAAAATTGTCATGAGGTTGCATAACTTAGTATTATTATTAAATATTATTTCATAACTAATAAGATCAAAAAGCTTTTTGAATGTGTTTAGTTGGTAATTAGTTGTTAGCAAATGGTAAGATGTCAATAGCATCTAGTAAGACATCAATAGCTCCTCAAGGCCAGTTTAGGAGTAGAGTCAGATAACTAAGCATGAAAGATAGGGCGTCTTCATGGCGCAGAAGCAAAACTTAAAAATAAACAAACAAAAAATCAAGACTGAGTCTTCCAATTTGATGAGGTGTTCTGCGACTTTTGCAAGTGAACTATGATATCACTTTTGCTTTCTGCTGCTACAGTTGTTTCCATCATTGTGCTAGATGAAGATGTTTTTACTAAGAACCAACCTTATTTCTAAATCAGTAAATACCAGTTAAGGCACGTTGACAGAAGTGATAAATGGGATGTAGCAATTCCCAGACAGAGTTCCTTTGGCTTCGTTTCATGCAGTGAACTCTTGCTATTGTCAGGGAATATTAATTAAAAAAAAAAAAAAAAGGCTGCCAGTAAAAGTACATGTCAGGTTCTTTTGGGGTGTTACATATAGAATTTGGAATTGCTAGCATGTTCCTTATAAATCATATCTGCATATCATTAATAGAATTACTCACTGTTGCCTCACAGACCTCTCTAGAACCCATGCAAAAGTGCCTCCAGCTGAACTTCATAATTAATAGCACCATAGTATCTTATTCACTAATATCAGAAAATTATTTATTACCACAGATATATGCATTCATTCAGAGAAAAAAAAAATCTTGTATTGGATGCACACTGTGTTGGATGAAGTAACGTGGCAAAATTATCCTTGATACTTTTCAGATATTTATCTGAGTACCCTAATGAAGGTTACATGAAATCATCTTTCAGTGCAGTTGCTTTTTTATATCATTTGTATTATCTGGGGTCATTGCAAAATTGCTGTCCATTTAAAGAAAGCTAGGTCTAGACTTTGAAAGTCTTGAACTGATAATCAAATATATAGGCCAGTTACATTTCTGATTTTGTCATTATGGAAAAATACTGTAATATATCCTTTATATTCTGCGGTTTTCCCAAAAATACTTAATAATTTATCATTTCCAATAGTTTCAGTGCAGAAACAGATGTATTTCTCCATGTCCCTATGGCATATTTGAGTTGCCCATGAAGAAAAATCATTCCCAAAGATAAGCAGTTCTACAAGGCAGTTCCTCAAAGCAATGAAACTTCACTTTGCCTTTTCTCATAAAAAAAGTAACCAAAAAAGAAAAATCTTGATTTTTAAGCCTGTCTCAGTCTCTTCTCAAAAAGAAAGTTTAGGTCTCTGAATATCATGTTCAATAGCCTGTGCTGGAGTTTAAAATAGTTCAGACATAGTTACAAAATGTCATGTACTTACTGTCTGAAAACATGAAATAGCAGCCTACTACTTTTTGTGATATTCCCTTTCCCAAAATTCACTGAATTAAGTGAAATGTTTCCACTGATTACATGAGTTTTGGAACAGATTGTGTTCAAGCTGGTTAAGGTTCTGCCTAAGGAGAGATTACAGGAATATGATTCTATTCTGAGAATTTAAGAAAATGCCTATTTTAGGAGATTTCCATTTAACATTTTTTTTGCTGGACAACCAAGTACTTAAACAAAACTGAAAAAAAAAATGGAGCTAAAGGAAGAGTAATCTGCTTACTGGATGGCAATCTCTTCTGCTCGATCTTCTTATTTTATTCTAAATGAGACTTTTCTTCATAAATATTTAACATCTAAAAAGATTCAAATTTCAAGGAAGAAAACGAATGGAATTATTTGACTAATATTTCAATATTGCTGATATTTTGCAAATTATTAATTTAATTAAAGACACTCGGGAAAGTTTAATTAAGTATAAGTAAATTCTGGTATTTGCATTGCAAGATTTAATTGACTTCTTTGACTAATAAATACTTCCCTTTTCTCACATACAATAGATTAGAAAACTGCTGAAGCTAAACTTTTGAAGTATGGAGAATTGTCTGAGCTTCAAGACATCAATTAAAGGCTAATTGTTCTCCCCTATTTAATTTCTATTGGTTCCCCCAGTATTGCAATGTCCATGTTTGCAATTATATCAATAATAAAAAAAAAGCCTTAAATTTATGGCAGGTTCCTTCCAGTGAAATAGATATAAATGAAATAAACTTCTTCATGTCTTATGACTAGTAAGATATTACATAAAGTGAATTTTTTCATTAGAAAATGACACATTTTCATGTGTCATGTAAATAGCAAGGTTACACTACAGAAATTCCACATATGGAGAGCAATCTGTCAGTATGATCTTTTTCACTAATTAGTACATATGGTTTTTCCTCATGTTTTCTCTGAACACTTGTACCTAACCCACAGTATTCCAGAGCACTCAGATATTGTGGCAACAAGCCCACACACAAAAAATAGAACTTTGCTTATGCAGGGAAATCAAAACTTCGCTATCATATGTATATATATCTATGAAGGGTTTTTCCCTAGGCGGAAAAGAGGCAAAAACTTAAAACTATTTTGAACAATGAAGACTGGCCCTGCCAAATGTAGTTGCCTGTGATAACAGAGAACTGGACTGGATGACTCAGTCCTGTATTCCTGTTTAGGACAAATCTGATTTGGTGTATAGAAAATATTGTAGGAAATCTCTAGGAGGCAAGGAAAAAGGAATTGAATAAAGGTAACTATATTTTATTCATTATCCATACCTAGGCAGAAACTAATATGCTTGGCATATGTTACAACTTGTATTTAATTTCTTCTCATGAATCTCAATAAAGGGTGGCTTTATAGTTACTTATGCATGAATTAGCAAGTCCTGAACCTCCTAAAGAGGAAGGTTGGTTTTTTTTGTTGTTGTTGTTTGGTTTTGGGTTTTTTTTTAATGCTAATGGCAAAATTTATGGTATGAATGGAGCCCCGGTTTTGGCAATATTGCCTTGGCCACTGTCATGGTTGTGACATTTCTTCGACACTTGGTGATGGTACCAGCACACCGGGCACCAAGGTCTGCTTTAGAGATCAGCTCTGTGGTACAGAGCCCACCTCCTGGTGAGGCTGGGTAGGCAGGAAGAAAATCTCCCTGGACTTGCCTGAACCTAGGGTCCCAGTCAGTTAGACTGACTCTACTCTTCCTTGTAACACAGGAGGAGCTTGTGAAGCCCCATTGCATTTCAGCCCCTTTCTTCAGGGTTACCAAGGAACCTAAAACTGAGTGAAACCCAAAAAGGAGCATCTTTTCTTCCAGCCAGGAAGATTATGGCTAGCCCATCTGGCATTGATCCATCAGCTGCCTGTGCTTTGGTATTAGACATCTGTAGAGACTTTATGCCAAAGGTCTGGGATGAAAGGAAAGGGATGAACGAGGAAGTTAGCAATCTTGCTGAAATGCTTACTGGAACTGAGAGGTCTGGGACATAGATAAGAATTGCTGCCTCAGTGGACATACTTCTGGGTAGCACCTAGAAAATATATTACTCAGCTCTGAAGATGAATTCAGGTAAGGAAAAGGAAATGAGGCATGGCTTCTGTACTCACATCCTTGCATCATGCAGATAGACGATCTTGAGGAAATATATTGTCACCGTTAGGGGAAAGAAATGATAATGTATCTGTATCACTTTATTTCCTTTTGCTTTCATGTAGTTACAAGCTTTTCATAATGCTAAAAACTTTGCATGCAATTTTATTACTCTTCACCTTTTTCTCACGTATTTACAATTTTTTTTGTATTGAAAATACATAGCACAGTCAAAGCCAAGTACTAACAAACATGAGCCCAAACTGAGCACTTTTAAAAGCCATTGCAAACTTTATCTGCCAGCTGAAGAGCAAATCAAGGCATAGAGAAGGCTGCTGATGCTACATGAAGTCAGGCTCTGCAGACTAGCTCTGCCTTATCCCAGACTATATCTGACACCTGGTGTATTTTGTGTAAAGCTACCTTGAGTATCTCAACTGAACTCTCCAATCTGCAGGACAGATCGTTACAAATCCCAGCATTCAGCAGAGCTGGGCTTGGAGCAGGGTGTTTTCCAGCCCATTATTTGAGGTGGCTGTGTTCAAAGCTACTACAGGGTGAGTTAAAATCAAAGTGCTGCTTGTGAAACTTGTTCTTTCCAAGTATTTTTTAATCTGAGCAAGAACAACAACAGAGATTTTTTTTCCCTGGATTGATGAATTTGTGGGGATAAAGGATAGATTTTGCCTTGTTCCCATTTTTTCATAGGTGACAGTATACGTAACAAACCAAGGCATCCTTTCTCTAAAGTCTGAGCTGCTCTTTAATTTTGCAACACAGCTGGTGTGGAGAAGGAGTTCAGATTCCCCATTCATGCCACAAGCACATGCACTGGAATAAAACTGCAAGAAAATGGGCTGGTTTTCAAGGGTCATTATAGTAATTTTTTCTAAGCTGTGCAAGCACTGTTCTGAAACTACCGAAGGACTTCATGATAAAGTACTTCACGAGTAACTTAGGCAAACTTGACTGTAATATTAGTCCATACAATTTCAGAGACTAAATAAATGCTGTGAAGATTATATTCAGTTGTTATGTCTAATTTGAAGTCATATCTAGAAACTGAATTGAATGTGAGACGAGATCAAGAAAGCACAGACTACCGAAGCTTTTTCCCTCATCAACTTTTGTCTGAAGGTTTGTTACTGGGGATCCAGCTTTAGTGCTTGGGTGATAGATGTTTTTATCAGCACTAGGGGAAAAGCCGAAGTGGAAAAAATTATGCGGCTTGTGTCTGTCGCATTTTATGGATTGACATAAGGTTTATTGTTGTCTAACAGTATTAATAGTTGACGTAGAAAGAGAGATTTATTAGAATTGTTCTAATATTGAGATGCTTCTGCAAACAAAAAAGTAGATTTAAGACCCAAAGGGTATCCAGGCTCATTTCAATGTCATGTACAAGTTTGGCAGTCCTCTTTGCTTTGATTTATCTGCTCTCTTGCTGAGTCCACAGTCTCTAAGACTGGCTCCTTGCTGATTATCATAGCATTATGGATTTCACTTGCTGTAAATGGGAGAACTATTTATATAATATTTTCACAAAATATTATTTTATTATTAAATTACATTTTATGTCATAAATTATAGCAGTAGTTATTAATAATTATTTCCTTTTAACTACATAAATTTTTTTTGTAAATTACCTTTTCTAGAGATTTCTTAACTGCACTGCTGACAGAAAAACAAAACAAAACAATGAAAATACAAATAAATCTCAGCTGACAAAACAACATATAACTTTGGGTATTATTTTCTCTTCCTGTAAATATAAAACAGATTTCACATACCTTTCCTGTGTTTATCTAGACTTTTCTTCCATAAAACTTATGACTGCAAGGGCTTGCAGATCTCATGCAAGACTTATTTTTTGATCAAAAATTTCACAAACATCCAGTGATTATTTTGTTATCTGCATGGAGACTGAAATCAATGGCCATTTCGGAAAATTGTTGCCTGTCAGAGATAATGTTTATCTAGCATAGTTCTGGTATTTTCTGCTTTTCACTGTTGTCTCACTATCTGATCTTCACTTCCACTTGAAATATTTTTGAACGTTATCTTCTTACAGTTGTTGTGTATTGTCTTCAGTAAAACTGTGTCTAAAGAGAAAATAAACATTCTTCAGCTTTCTGCTTTGATCATTTGGCAGCACCTTCACACTGGTTTCACTGTCTCAGTATAAAGCCCAGTTTCTATTCCCTTGTACACAGCGGCAAGGCGAAGCAAAACACTTTTAAAAACCTAAATATATGTTTGAAATGGCAAGAATGGAAGGAGAAGCAGGGAGTGTGGGAATACATACTTGATATATTTAATCTCTGATCTATTCACCCAAGATAGAACATTCCCATTTCAAGACTTGCTTCTTGTGCTGATGATCTAAGTGAATTTATTGTCTGTAAATCCTTCCTTAAAACTCACCTCTGCCCTGATGTATACCCTGACCTTTGCAAGGCAGCTGGGCTGGGTTCTCTTACCTAATTTAGTCATCTAAAAGGCATTTAAGCACTAAATATAGACCAGTTACCTAGGTGCCTGCTGCAGTCAATGGACACAACCACATGCAGAAAGTGATTCATCACATCCTAAAATATGTTGGATGAATGGCCCATTTCATGGATCTGTCACTCTCCATGGACTATGGCAGCAGCCCAGGTGTCTAAGACTGAATGCCTTACTTTTATACAGCTAAAGTTAGGTGAGCTAAATCCCACTTCTGGCATCCTCATGGATTTCCTGTCTTGATTGAAACAGTCCTATTATTTCTTTGTCTATCTTGTCTGTGGTAACTCTACATAATCATGTTTATTGTAGACATATGTTCTGGTTTCAGTTGTTTCTCCTCCTGCACATAAATTTCAAGCTCTTTAGAGAAGGGACGTGGAGAACTTCCTCCCTCCCCCGTTTCCCCCTCTCCCTCTCCCCCTAAAAGAACAATAAGAAATAATTCTGGTGCCAACAAAAAAATCATTTGACACATGCCCTTTAAACAATCTATAACTGCTAATTTAGTCAGTAGAATTTATGACATCTGTTCATGAAAAGCCCCCATCAATAATTTAAAAACTGGTACTGAAAACTCTTACTCTCACAGTTAGTACTATTGAGGGCAATGGAAAGATTTCTATAAATAAGGGTTTGAAATTAGTGAGAAGACATGCAAAAATAAGAATTACTTGCATCAGTAAGATTTTCTGAATGCAGCCTTTAATTTATCATCTGCAAATGTGGCCCAGGGAAGATGTAGTAAAATTTGCTCTTTTGTAAGAGTTACAGCTCTAGATTGTGTTATGTGATAGCCCATGCCTGAATAAGTGCATGGTATTTCTGAAGGACTGTGAAGGGATATAGAAAGATTACTTTCTTTATCATTCTTCTAGTGAAATTTCATGTATTTGAACAGTGTATAACTGCAAGCTATATTTATTGCTATTTCCCTTTTTTAATTAAAACTTATGAAGGTGGAAGCCAGAAACAGTATCTCTGGGTTCATGATGTGGCATGTAATAGGATTAAACCCTCAAAAATGAAAAATAGATGTCATTTTCAGAATCATTAAGGCTTTAACAGCTTTTGAAGTTGATTTAAACAGTCCAAAATGACATTGTCCTAAATTAAACTTACAGGATTCTAACAGTTCCCATTCCAGACTGTTAAATATATACACTTTGTGCCAATTCCTGAGAAGATCCTTCAAGTACTATTACACCTAGCTTAGTCTTTTCTCAGGATTACTCATTATAATTTAGAATTTCATAATTTCAGTTGGTTGTAGTAAATGCTTTGGACAGCTGGAATAAAAAGCAGCTTTGTTTCATAAAATCATTTAGGTAGTTTCATATGTTTGAAAAAGAGTTGTGCTGGGAGGAGTTTGAAGCAGACTCAGAAATCGCAGCTCCTTCCACCTCATCACACGTGAAGAAATAACTCAGAGAGAATTCCCCTTGCTGAGCACAAAGCCAGACTTTGTGGAGCACTGAATCTTTGCCAGCTCTCAAAATTTCTCGGCAGTTACTGTTCATCCTCACCTTTAAACATGTAGCTGCAAGTGTAGTTCTGTGGAGTAATTTCTACCAATTCCTACAGGGACTAGATATTACCCATAATCAGATAGAAATAATAACATCCTTGACTATCTATGTAGGAAGTATTTTAAATACTATATTTTCCAGCTTTGCAAGAAGAGTTTGTAAATACTGAAGGGATAGGTTGCTGTCTGTGTGATTGAACCATCTACTAATCCATGTGTCTGTGTATTTAAAATCACTGAACTAAGCTGGTATTTTCTCACAAGAAAGAAACTTTGTGCTTGCCTCCATAAGAACATCTGAAATGAAATCTCACAAGTTTCATGCTGATGGTGGTTTGATGCTAGTTTTTACAAAGCAGCCTAAGACTACAGCATTGGGGAAATCCCTTAGAGCAGAATCACAGAATGATAGAATCACTTAAACGGAAGAAGACCCTTAAGATCATCAAGTCCATATAAGTCCAAAAGTGGACATCAAGTCTGAATTTGTCTGTTTTTCTAGAGTGTCATTTTAATTTTACCATTATGTGGGGAGATGAATCAGGCATTCACATCCATGGAGGATGATTCACAGTAGCCAGTGAATAAAAAAAGAATTTTAGGATCCTCTCCTCTTTGGCTATGTACTGGTAGAAAGTTTTCAGTCTCTGGGGGTCAGGTAGATAAATCCATGATCAGTTTTCAGAAAAGTTGCCAACATGCAGCCACATGGTTCCTGCCCTCAGGGCCCAGGTTTCTGTGGAAAAAGACTGGAAGTTCACCAAATGGAAAAGTGCTACTGTGCTCCTGAGTCCCACCTCTGATTTGGTGGAGAACACGAACTCTGGGTTTCAGGCACAGTGTTGTGTGAGAAATGCATCTCTCTCCTTTCCCCAGCTTCTTTAAATTCTCATGCCCCTGCCAAGTCATGTTGTATGAAATATGTTCTTTGGTGCTCAAGTATTCCTTGCAGGATTTTCTTATGTAATAATTTCATTGCTGTATATTTACTTTTGCATTTATAAATGATCCATCTATTTTTAATTTAGGTAATGAGTTCCTTCTACACTGAAACATCTCATTTTATTCATAGGTAATCATTTCAGCAGAAAACTTAAAATATTCATAAGATTCTCTAGTTGGTTTTTTTCCCCAGCCTGTGAAGCAGTCCTTGATAAAAAGGACCTGATCCTGCTTCTGTTTAAATCAACAGAATGACTTTTAATTCCCCTCGGACAGAGATGATCTCATCATGATACTGAGAAAAGTTTGTTTGACTTTTTTTCTCTAGCAAAGTATGTTTTGCTATCCTTCTGTAAGACTGAAGTACTTGCCAATATTTAAACTTTATTTAGGCAAAGCTCCCATGAATATGGGTGTCAGGATAAGACCTACTGGCTCTTTTAATAAAGGAGGGGGAAAAGCCACAATCAAACAAAGCCCTGTAATATTTTTCTTTTCTATGAGAGAAAAGCAGTAAGCATTTTTCCTCAGCTCCTCATACCTCAGTGTCCTGGGCATCCCTCAGGGCAGTAGGATGGGTGTGAAGAGGCCCAAGCTGCTGCCTCTGAGATTTTGGTTCAGGCTGGCTGCAATCCAGCACATGGGGAAGCTGTGAAGGCTGCTCCCTCTGTAATCAATCCAAGATGCACTTTTGTGTGGGGCAGTACAAAGAAGGCTATAAACCCCCGACAAATCCACCACAGTCTTCCTTGGTTAATGCCTTGATTTGTGCTTTTTCCTCAAAACTTTTTTATTTCTCCTCTGTCATATTAGGATTTAATTATTAAAGTGGAATAACCAATACACTCTAAATTCAGTGCATGAAGCTTCCCTGCCAAGTCCCACAAACAAAATTACAAGGTCTGGTGAAATCTTACACTTCTTGATTATTAGGTCTGTCAAATGAATCATGCTGCTGGGCAATCAGATGTTCTTAAGATTTAAACACTCATATCAGAATAAAAGTTTGCTGTTTAATGAATTTCAGCACATGATTTCTGCAACTTGTCCTGTTACAAAATGTAGGAATAACATAAATGTAGCATGACATAGATAATAACTATCATAGCCCTTGTTAAGTCATTGTATGAGAAATGAAATTTATAATTAATAGTGACCCATCTCTTGTGGAACAAGGTCCTGTTTTGGATAGTTTCCAAGTCATTCTCCATGTCCCTAGGCACAGAACCACTGCAGAGTGTCACAAAAATTACTTGCTTCAGAAGCAGGAAGGATAAAATGATGTAAAAAACAATTTTAAAGCACTTGAGATGCCTAAGCTTAGGACAGATTAATTTTGTAAAATTCGCAAAGCAAAAAAATAATGTATTGAAATATTTTCCTACAGTTCTTTTGATTGTTGGTTCGTTCATGGGCTTTCTTTTCATCTGCTCCAATGTGTAAAACATAAATAAATATATGAATGAGCAAATGTAAGGAGTGTAAACAAATTAAAATAATTGACTGCAATTACCATTGTATTTCCCTTAATTTGCAAATTTAATACTCGCTCTGAAAAAGACAGAGGCAAATCCTATTTGTACTCTTTTTATAGGAGATAAAGCCCATTTCAAGAATCCCTTGAACACAAAGCTTCAGACGGAAGGGAGGAACACAGCCTGACTCTAATCCAATTTTGACGCCTTCTCCCGCGAGTAATTGGGGAGTTCTGGAAGTGTTCAGCCCTTTGGTGGTACCTAGTGTCTCATTCTACAGCCACAATGAACTCAAGCGTGTGAGAACTCTCATTTCTTACAGTACATGTCAGACAGAATATGCTGGCCAAACCTGCTCGAGATTCTTGAGGGAAGGGAAAAAAGTCCATAATCAGCTACTTTTGCTAAGTTTAAGTGATACCTCACTTTAGAACCATCTCTCTGGAGCCAACGCTCTTGTGCACATCCCTGCTGGGTGCTGTGTGCCCATACTGTCTCTGTGTAGACCAGACAGCTCAGTGTTCCAAGGACAAGCATGGAACTGCCCACAGTCCTGATGCAATGGCACCATGCCAGTTAATCTGCTGAAGAGATGACATCAAGCTGCCAGGGAATCTTTCATCCCTTCTCTGTGCTGTCTGATACACACAGGAGCAAATTTAGTGGTTGTCCTGGCTATCAGCCTATGGCTGAAATCAGTACAGGTTATGGCCATTGCGAGCAGCCCTCAGTCTGCTCCTCTAAGGAAAGTTCCAGTCCATCTCCAAACTTTCCTAAGCTTTTAAAGCAAAAGAAAGAAACTTCAAAACAAATGAAAAAGTAAAACAATGAAAAGCCGTCCTAAGATATTTAACAGGCAACTGAAGTATTTTTTCCAAGACGCCCAGTACTAGATGCACAACAGCTTTGAAGGAGGACGTGCAATACACTGTAGAATTGAATCTCTTTAATCGTATTCCCATTATGGAGCAGAAATTGGCTTGGATTTTTTGTAGGGTTTTTTTTTTTTGAGCTTGACTCTGACCAGTAAATTTCTTTCTGCTACAAAATGTCCTCTGATGTTTCCTATTGTAATAACTAGCCTTACATGGTCTGTTCCTGAGTCTGTTATGTTTTAAAATTCATTAAAAAGAATGACCCTCATTATTTAAATTCATTAAACCCAAGGGACTTAATCTCTGTAGGAAATACTAGTTTCAAAGAAATTTGAAGTTCTGAAGTTTCAATTTACACTTTTGTTTGTCTTCTATCTGATATCATTCTTATATCTTCTCATTGGAAAACTAGTGTCAGGAGACCTTGATGCTGTAGCTTGTATTTCCATTAATTTATTCTTGCCAGATAAAGTATTGCCAGAACTTCTCAGTCACTGTCTTTATTAACTCAGTCAAATTTCTCCTTTGGGTCATTGTCCAGTAGTTTGTCCAGCTCACTGATCTGCTGGCAGACTGAAGTATCCAGTGTCCGGAAGAGCACTCTAGCAGGGAAGATGTTTTGAAACCAAAACATTTTTGGAATTACACTTTTTATTTTCATCGAGAAACAGTTTTATGAAAACCAGTCACTGTGGATCCATTTCCCTCAGAATACAAAAGACAAAACAACTGTTTAGTAAAATAATTTGTTTGGGTCTGACTAGTTGGTTTTAAATACAGTTTTTCTTTGAACACAAAGCTTCTCTTCACAAGAACAACCATAGCCTGCTCTGTTATTGAGGGGTGGTGCAGCCTCCCTCCTGCCCAGAAGGACCCATTGAGAGGCTTATTGTTATCTTCTTATTTGTATTTACTACACAGATAAAAGCTTCCTCCTCATCTAAATCTTCTCCCACCAGGTTCTCACAAGTCTGCATAATGAGATTAATAAATAAAGCTTCAAAAGGTAACCTGATCAACAAGACTTTGTATTCCTCAGCTTTTGGTTGTGGTGAAGCAACCTGATGGTGAACTTTGGTGAATGGGCAAGCTTCTGGTGCTCCCAGACACTACAAAGCACCTTAAATTACAAATCTGTTTTCCAAAAAGTGATGCTAGAAAAATGATACGACCAAGTTATTTTTATATTGTACTATATTTTTATATTGTTCTAATTTGTCCCAGACAAAACATATCAAATTTACAAGTGGAAAGGAAAGCTATCTCTCTTTTCAATCCTAATGTATTAACTTGCCAATACTTGGCTCTATCAATTTGCAAAGAAGCTGAATGTCATTTTGGATTCTTTCTCTTGTTTTTCCAGTGTGTTGCAATGAGCAGGCCAGTTCCGCCACAAGAAACACTTGGCAATCGGATTGTCTTCAGTAGCTTTGCACACATACAATGGATTCTGACACTGTACAAGAGAAATAACAGAAACCATTTCACTTCCTCTGGTCTGTGCAGAGCTAGCAGGAGTCAAAATAAACAGCCAAGCCTCCAGGCAAACAAATAACATGAACACACATGGATGGAGGCTGTAGCAACAATGTTGGATCCTATAGGAAGCTGCCCTGCCTTTGAAAGCAACGGGAAGCTCTGCCTAAGGCACGAGCAGTCTCCCCCTCACCCCCTTGCAGCTCCTTAAATTGCACTGCTGAATGTCTGGTCCACTCAGTGAGGTTGGAGCAGACTTTTCCTGGAGAACTGGCCCACATTATACATCCATCTTGGCACCCATTCAGCCTGCAGCCTTTCTTCCCTGGTTGCCAAAAAGCATGGTAGTAATTCAGATACACTGGTGGGTCTGGGATATGAATAGTTGGCCACTGGGAACAGTATGAAAACTTTATTGTTATCCATAGCCCATCATAAACCAAAAATTATTTGCCACATGTAACTGAGCTGGTTTTGGATTTTAAATCCTAAGACATCAAGCCTTCCAATCTATTTCAGTTACTTTTTTTTTTTTCTCTTTCCATTGCTCTGGGAGAGAAAGGAAAAAAAAAGCTTCACTCCAACACAACAAAAAAAATCCAGGGGTCATCAAGAGGCAGTTCAGGGATTGTTTGTGGTTTGTCAGGCAAATTTATGCAGTCCTTAAGTATACAGTTGGCACACCACTGAAAATGGGTCATTTCTGTATGTCATTTGGGACAAGGAATTTAGCAGGTTAGTCAGATGGAAAGTTATGCAAGCACGGTTAAAAAAGCCATGCTTTTGTAGACGGTTTCAAAAAACATATTCAAAATTTGCAATTCATCAAAAGCTGACCAGAGAGAGATGGGGAAATAACACAGCTAAAAGTTAAAACATTGGAAGATAGATGGGATTTTCTTCAACAGTGTGATGAAGAACTGACAGTGAGAGCTGACTCTTCGTGGATTCTGCTGTATTATGCTCTCAAAGCCATTAAAAGAACTGTTGAAAAATTAACCACCATACAGGAGCTCAAGAAATCTCTCAACCATGTGTTTATTTTTCCGTCATGACACAGCTTTATGCATGCAAGAGAAAGAAGCAATCTACAATTTGTTTAAAATAACAGAGTCCCAAGAATCTCTAGCTCTTATATAATCTAGACCCAGCAACATTAAAAATCTATCTACCCATTTCTCTGACTGGACTTCCTATAGCATATTTGTGCATCTTACAAGCCTGCAGAAGAAGAAGAGGCTGCCCCTCTCCTAACTGTCAAAGCTGTGGGCAGGTTTAGGGATAATGCCATTGCTGCAGTGGGCAGATACAGCAACACAGAAATCAGCTGAGCTTTGTCATTTTGAGTTTGTCTCATTCCAGGCAGGAACCCCACTGTTTTTCTCCACCTCACCTTCTTATAGTCTCTCACAGCCCTCAGTGCATGCCAGAGTATCCTTCAGCTGTTCCAACTCCTTATCCTCTTGACATGTTGGCAATTGCTATATCTGTTAGACACAAACCATTGTTTTTGGTGGAAGAAGGAATGGCTCTTCCAGTCCATCAGAAAATTACAATGGAAACCTGTGTGGACAAGGCTGAGTGCTGCCCACCCACTCTGCTTTCAGTCAGTGACAGTATTTCCTCTGTTTCTCCTTATTTTCCCGTGTTCTTAATTCAGCCATATGTTTGTGTTTTGTACATGTAAGTGAAGCTAGCAGGAGGCTTGCTGCTAACTTCAGTGGGGTTGAAATTTAACCCGCTCTCTACATTTCTGCTTGTAATATTAAATGAAGGAACTGGAATTTCAGCAGTGCTTTTACAGACAGAGAGATGCACACTTGGGTTAAGATCACCCGGGTGAAACTCAAGCCTGTTGCAGTCAATGTGGGAGCTATTTTTTTCACTACGCCTCTGTTTAGCCCACACTTGAGAAGAAAACACACACAGACACCGAAGAATTATTTATTTAGAATAAACATCAGTTGAGGGAATTGAATGGTGGAAACTGCTAAATTGTTTGTATCCTTAAACACAATTCTAAAAGCTGCCTCCAAAAGGGCATATCATGGAAATTATATTATTCCTTTGGTCTTTTTCTCTTTTTTCTATAGCAGCTTTCTCAGTAATACTCTTAATGATCTGGAAATGCAGCAACAGTATATTTTAATACTAATTTGAGCATGGAGGATAAGCATCTGTTGTCAGTATTAACCTCTGTTTATTACCCTGAAAAAAACACAGTAGCATGTCATGCAGATCTAATTTGAGAATTATGTGTTGAAATTATTACATAATTCTTTTGTTTCCACCCTGTTCAGATGTTCTATGACTGTTTCTGTGTATTTTGTTTTAAAGTGTTTATAAGATTGTTTACAAGGCTTTGTTTGTTTGTTGTCTAATAAGGTAATAGATCCCAGAGCTGACTTTATCTTGGTTCCTCACCACTACGCAGTATTATAAGTAGGATTTACTTCCAAAAATTCAAATTGTTTCAACTGTGTTTGCTGTGCAAATAATGTGGTGCATTTGGTTGCTCTTTTCATTCACTGATTTATCTGCATATTAGATTCTAGTAGCAGACTGAAAATACATTTAAATTATTAAATTGGTAGTATTTATTGGGTTTTGTATGCTGCCTTTACATCCCTTCCTTTCTCAGGGAGAACAAGAAACAGAGTGAATTAAAAGCCTCTGCAAGGACACAGAGGTAAGTGGTGGCAGTCCTAGCAATATTACTGCAATCCCTTGGTGCTCAGTCTCATGCCACTGCCCTTCACTGTGTTGCCATTTGGCATCACCTCAAGAGAACTACAGGTACCTCCTACTGTAAACTGGGCTGGCAGTGGTGCAGGTTTGAAGACTTATCTTTCAAGGCGAACTTTCCAGTACACATGTGGGAGGATGCTGAAGGGTTGATACACAGTTTTGCTTCAACACGCTGGTAGAGGGCTAATACTCTGTATTTATTTACTCTTCTACAGTAAATTTCCTACAACATCCATTCATTTCTATTTCTAGAACATTAAATCCCTCTCAATATACAGGTCCACCTGTAAATTATGTAAACTGGTCTGGGAAGAACATGGAACAATTTCCTTTTCATGAAAAACTCAAATATATATATATATATATATATTTATTTATTTATATTATATATATATTTAGTATGTTTTAGAGAGTTTTGAGTGCTTTTCCCAAGGAATATAAATATATATACATATATATAAAGACTTAGTTCTAATACTTAGCTCTGAATAAGGAAACAAACTGGTCTAAGAAGCCAAACAGCCAAATTTATGACTCTTCAGTTTTTTAGTCGGAAAGCTTCAGGTAAGTGCTCATGATTACACAGCAGTCTGTGCACTGCAGCAGTTCCTATAAGAAGAAGTGTGGTTTCATCAGTTTTGCAACCTTAATAGAAAGTCATTCAACTACCGAGAAAAAAAATCCTATTTTTAAAAAGCGTGGCATGATTCATCTGTGTTTAAGTCACTTATAAGAATAAACAAAATTTGTGTTTTTAGAGCACCAGTCCCTGCCACGTCGCTGCTGGTAAGATACAGCAAACTGCTGTGCTTCAGCTTCCCTGAACAGCAAACACTGGGGCCTATGGAAGCAGCATGAACTGATCTTACATAAAGGTTTAACTCACCCGTGACATGGGAGACAGAATAACTCTCCTGCATGTTTGCAGAGCCTGCTGAATCGTAAAAAATGCAGGAGGTCTGGAAAACACGCCATACCACGAGTTGAGAAATAATTTATGTTTCCCTTCTGATTATATACTGAATATTGGCAGGGCAGTCAAGGAGGACTATTTATAATATACAGAAGTTGCAAAAAGTTATCTCTTATTTGCACGAAATGAAAAAAAGAAAGCTAAGTCAGTAACATGGTTAGAAAGGTAAGTTGATAAAAAACCTTATACTTTTAGACATAAACAGTCAAATAGTTTATGAATATAATTGACACTTCATTCAAAATTCTGAGTTTGGGATGGCTTATTATGGTTAGGCAGTCAGAATTTCACTTTGCAGTGAGTGTCAGCAATTTGTCCTTTTCCCCCCCTTACAAAGGGATGCTCTTATCAAGTGACTTTCCTGTGGAAGAGAGATGACCAGGCTTTTCATTTTTGACACTTGTTAAGTAACCCAACATGCTTTTCCTTTGTTTGTTTGTTTCTGTGGTTCTCATTTCCAAGACATATCCTGTGGACTGTTCAAGTGCACTTCAAAAGTGAGAACTAAGTATATCTGCACAGTGTCTCACCGCATGTTGTCTGTCTGAAATGAAATGAATAAATGAAATTATTCTAACACTAAATGAATCTATCCATAACCATACCAGGGTTCACAGTTAGTCCTCTTCGAAGCTCCAAAATTTAAATCTATTTTGGAGGGCAGGGGTGGGTTTTTTTCCACATCCCAGACGTCTATCCTAGTAGAACACTGATCTTGGAACAGACAAAAAATTCTACCTGTGAGGTGTTGGTTTTTCTTGTTGAACCAGTGTCAGCCTTTCTATCCCAGAATACGAACAGTTCAAGGATTTTTTTTCTGGAACAACTGAGCTAATTAAATTCATAGTTTCTCAGTGTCTCTGAACCTTCGATAATTTGCTGATGCACTTTTGCCCCCTTATTAGATTACTTTGTCATAGATTTCATTTGGTTTCAGGAGACATCAGAGGCCAAAGAGAATTGGGTGCTCTACAAGGGCAGGAGAGTCTTGACTTTATTCTAGTTGAAACTTCAATTGAGGAAAGAACATAAGACATTTCCCTCTCCACAGCAGAAAACCCAGTGATTTTCATACACTCTGATCTCATCTGAACGTGGTTTTAGCATGGCTGCTCAAGATATTAATAGACTACTTTTAACTTGAACCTCCCTAAATATCCTCACAGTGGTATTGTTACCATAACAGAGCACACTCCTACATGATCCTCTTTGGTTAGCCTTAAAAATACTTTAAAACCAGAAAGGAAGAATGGAGTCTTTGTCTATGAATGCTAAAATCTGTCTTCATCCATGAAAAGCTGTCAATGATTGCCATGGAAACATTTACTAATTGTCCGTGGAGCTGTAAAAATAGTAACAACAAAAAGGTAAGATTTGTCAAGAAACAAGACTTTACGAGATGTGACCTGAACCAGAAGATCCTGAAAAGACAGAAAGACATGGGGTGGCACAGCAAAGCCTTTTCTTCTCCTGATCCTCCCTTGCACATGCCTTGATGTGCTACCTAAAGAGACCACATTCCCATTGAATAAGAGCAGTGCCACCACGTCTGTTGATGTCTGCTTACAAGACATCTTCCAAAATTCAGGGGCTGCTGGACTGTGACTGCAATCGGAAATCAGGACAGCCATCCATTCTGTATCATAGTTTGAAAGACTTGATAAGTCCCCTTTTTTTTTTTTCATAATTCTTTTTCACTCTGTAATAATGCCATTTTCCAAGTGTAAGTGTATGCTTCTGAGCTAGGTGTGATGCAAACCCAGTCGTAGATCTCACCAGGTGGAATCTGCAAGGTAGTTTAAAAGCTCACAGCAAATCAGTGCAGTAAGTAGAAGAGGCAGGACAAAAGAATACACTCATGTATAACTAGGTTGGTAAAAAGGACGTCTCAAGAAGCTTCAATAGTTGGTTGCTGATTTTTGTTTCTGTTTTTTTAAAAATAATCTTGAAGTGCTACTGCTAAAATCTTATATTTTCCATCAGTTCTCCACTGGCCAACCCAAGAGGTATTTGGGCTCTTAACAAACTAGGGTTCTCTGGATCTTTAAAGTATTAATCATGAGGCAGCAAAGGAATTTATCTGTTCTAGGAAGTGCTTTTGTGGCTGCAATGGTTTTAAAAAAGTTATGAAATGACAGCACCAATTTTGTTCATCACCAGTTCAGACTGCCAGCTATCAGTAGTTATTGACTTAACCTGCTTTTGCAGTACTTGATTTAAACAATTTTTTACTCATTACATGGGTTATTTAACATGGGCAGAAAAGAGAATCAAACACAAGGAGTGGCTGTGCTTTGCCTCTGTCTTCCCAGTACAGAGGACTCTGTTCCCTACTGGGTCCCAGTGTGAATGAACAAACTATGTCTTCTCTTAAGGGACATGGATTCCTTGCCCACTAGCAAAATGGTGCAGCTTAGAATTAGTTTCTGCTGGAAGGCTTTCCTCCTTACTGTTCCTGCAGGGTTTTATAAGAAGAAATATATCTATATATAATTTGCTTAAAAGGGTATGCCATATGGACTTCTGCCATGTGGGCACTCAGAACATGTATGACAGCATATTACTACAGAAGAATTCCTGAATAAAACTGCCATTTCAACCACCACATGCCTAATACTGATTTCAAACCAACAAGGCCCCCTAACAGAACAATAGCAATGGAAATTTTCAGTGTGCTTTGGATCAGAAAGAAGTAATGAAATTGCTTTATACGTTCCTACTCAAAATGCCACAAACCCACATTTCTTTACTGTCTGAAGTCCATATTTTGACACATGAACAGCCATGCTTTCCTGCAGGTGCAAAAAACCAGATCACTTTGGGTTTAGTTAGTATCTTAATATCACCTCTTGCAGATTTCATTTGGGATAACATGAAGAGAAATAGGTAACTAGAAAGGTGAGAGGGAGGCTTATGAGGCTGAAGACTGAAGCAATGGCCAAGGCAGAACTGTGTGAGGACAGGAGCTGTCCAGGCAGCCCACGTTTACTGGATGAGAGTCACTACATAGCTGAGGGCTTTTCCCTTTCCAAATTTTTCAACTCTTAAGCCTATGTTCTTTCAGTAACAATACCAGAAAAGTCCATTAAGTGTCCTGCACAAAATTTGTCGGCTCCTTTATTTCTTCTTGGTGGATAAATCTTTTCATATGGTGAGTTGGCAGAGCTCATGGCAGACACTTAGGTCCAGGTGAACTTCATTAGATATTTCTCTCACAGGATCACTGCTGGCTTAGAGATAACTAGTTTACTCCTAGTTCCAGTATACACTGTGTGGTGATCTCACCTGTGACTGGCCAGCACACGACCTTAACAAGCTAGAGTGCATCTTTTTCCACATAAACACTGGCTGAATTTTTTTGCTAATGTAGAAAAGTGTGCTTGCCCTTGTTCACGCATATTTTTTTCTGTCATGCATATTTTTTTCTATTATTTGTTGTTACTTTAACTTTCCAGAGTGCGTATCAGCACACTCTAAAAACAATCATCAGAGGAAAACTGAATAGCAAAAAAATACTGATATAAACCACACACATTTCACAGGAACATTTGATAATCTCTGTTCTGATATATTTTATTGTATCTTGATGAAATGTTTTATATCAAGGAAAGAAAATAATATCAACACAGCTTTATATCCAGGTGCAGCATGAACAGATAAAGCACAAGTGAAATGAGATAAATCTGCTTGATGATTAACATTGAACAAGGTTGTATGGAACAAAGAGATGCCAGAGTTTTTAATATGAATGCACATCAACAAAAAATGACAGTGCAAATTGTCAAATGCTTTGGGGTTGCTACTGATTCACTATCAGAAAAGTTTAGGCAGACAGAATACTAGACATTAAATGGTTCAAGAGCAATATGCTGAAATTTTATTCAACTAAAGACTTTGGTCTTCAGTATCCACTCAGATATGTAAAACCATCTAGAAAGGTGAGCTTAAAGACTACTGAGCATGACAGTAAACCTAGGGTTAACAACATTTATATGCAAAAAATAATTCCAACAAGAAACCTAAAATTCAGGCATTGCTTTAGAATGCAAAAGAGTGCAAGAGATGAGTCAGTCTCAATACCTTGGCAGTAATATGCAAGCCAGTGGGGATATCCAGAATGAAATCATGTCACAAATTGGTAAGGCAGCAGCTGCATTTATCTACTTAAAGAAGATTCAGTTCTTGAAAATCTACAACTTAAAGAACAAGCTGAATATTCAATTCATGTTATTTTCAACTGAACAGATGGATGGCAAAGCTGGAAATCTACCAGAAATATAGGCAGTCATCTAGGAAGTCTGATAAAACACTCAGAGAACTTAAACTTAGCAAAATAGTAATTTTTAAAATAAGTGACTTTCTAACAAATTTTCCAAAATTTGACAGTATGTATTAACAAATATTAACAAAAAAAAAAAAAAAAAAAA
>VXBQ01003979.1:515956-528051 GCA_013400175.1 Phainopepla nitens
GCCCGGGCCCGGCCTGCCGCCGGGGCGGGGAGGCTCCGGTGTGCCGCCGCCCGGGCGATGCCGCTCCCTCCCCTTCCCAGACCTGCCGGGGCTCCCCGTGCCGGCGAGGACCGGGCGGGAGCCGCAAGGGCAGCGTCGGCTGCTGAGTGTCCGTGCCTCGGCCCTGCCTTTTGCCAGACGTATTTACTGGCTACACGGGAAGAAGATAGGCTCCAGGAAGGGCTACGTCGTGTTTGCGGCTTCTGCAGAATTCATTCCACCCCTGGGAACTGCTCAGACCTCGCAGGAGGGGCCGGGCTGCTCCGTAGGGAATTCAGGCGCTTCCCCTGCGCGGCGCGTGTGGGAGCGCTGAGCTCCGCTGGGATGGAGCATGGGAGATGGCTGGGAAACCCTGGGGAGTTCGGGTCACAGATGGCAGCGGTCGTGCGTTATCATTCCAGACTGCACTCTGTGACCAGCTGACAAATTGAAACAAGTTGTAAGAAGCTCTCTGCGAGTGTAGTAAGGCTGCTTGTTAATCGTACTTGAGACTACAAAGGATCATGAACCTGTTTTGTTTTGTTTTGTTTTTGTGGGTGCTACTGGCCTTCTACTTGAGTGAAGTCAATACTCCTCATGGAGAAAAAAACCATAGAGTTGCACAGGGTGTTCTGTGGGATGCTTCTGCAGGAGTGATGTAAACAAACTAACGCAGACTATTATGTGGGAAATGGAATATGGAGCAACTCAGGTCCTGCAGCAACAGGTGGCAGAGCTGAGGGGAAGAGAGTGCCTATCCTGGCTCTCAGTCTTGCATCTCTGTCATAGCACACAACCTTCGTCCATTAGGGGTAGGGCTTTGTCTCACGAAAACTGTGGCAAAACACGTGGCGAAGTGAGCACTGCCATGGTAGGAGGACTCTCTGCTGGGTCATGCAGCACGGAGCAGCTGTCCCCTGGGGCAAACAAGAGGCAGTGAAAAGCAGAGCGAGCCTCAACAGAAAGCAAGCACTTGCAGAACATATATGAAAATCAAATCACAGTTCTTTCCCACGTTTAAGATTTTTCTTTCCCCCCAGAAAGTATACCTGGAAGAAAATACTGCAGGCTACTGAGGCACTAAACCAGTGGCAAAGGAAAACAGAGGGATACTGTGTATCATAAAAAAAAAAAAAAAAGTTCAAAGAGTCAATTTATGCAGGCAAAGGTGTAAGAATTGCTTAAGAATTTAAAGCACAACAGCATACTTGGCTACAAAAGTTTAAGGTCTTGGCCCTTCTCATTGAATCAATAAACATAAACTGAAAATAGATTCTAATATAAATTTATAGTGAGCAGTTGAGATAAAACTTGAACAGAATAAATGAGAAGGCATTGTTAAGTGAAAAAGGCTTGGGAAATGGTATCAGGATTTATTAGGGAAATGAAGAAAGACATATTGTCTCAGATTTAAAAAGGAAATCTCTTAAAAAATGAGGCCTAGCAGAAAGAAAGGGAACCTGCTAATACAACAATACTTTGTTTTCATGGAAAAAGCAGCAATGAAAACAGTTTGAGAAGAAAAGGGCCAGGGAAAAAAGTTAAATCAAAAGAAATGTCTTTGATAATGATGGAAACATTAAAATTAAAAAGAAATTTAAGTGCTCCAGGTAACACAAACATTTTCAGAAAGTAATATTGGAGTAAGTTGACTAGTTTAAGAGAAACAAACAAAAAGGACATGGGATAGTATTACCCATAAAGAAGCTGAAATGCAGGAGTTAAATTACATTCATTTTCATCAGACAAATTGTCACAATCTGGAGATCAACTCCAGTAAGACACAAAAAGAGAGGTAGCTTGCAGAAAAATTGTGGAAAAGGATTAGAAATAGAGAGTGGGAGACAGAGCATGAGTAGATAGCTGAAATGCTCCGGGCATTTCTGGAGACTTTTATATGGGAGGGAAGGATGCCACACTCCTGTCCTAGGGAACTGTGAGATCATTTTGCTACATGGATGGCAGATAAAGCTAGAACCCCAGACCCTGAGACTTTACTGTTTTATTTTCTTGGCACATGAAGATACTCTGGAGAAACCCAAGAAATTCTTGAATGTACTGCAGGCTGCACTTCCAGAAAAACAACTAAGCAGGAAAACAGCTGACCTAGGATGATGTATCTGCCATGACAGGGGGATGTCAGAAGCAAGGCCAAGAAAGTTAAGGAGGAAGACCTGAAACTGCCTTATGGGGCATTGGAAACCAAAGGTATTACAGAAAATACAGATTTTATGTACACCTGAAAGAAAGACAAAAGATTGTGAGGTGATTTTCTGGAAAGTATTACCAACTAGAAGGGGCAACTGTGATAAGGACTGAGGTTCAGCCACTCTCGAACAGCAGCACGTACACAACTATGAGGTATGCTGTGTCACAGGATGTCCTGCAGACCAGGAGCAGCCTAATAGCTAGCCTGTACCAAGCTGGGCTTTCTAGGCCATGACAGACCAGCATTTTATGTAAAGAAAAGGGGAAACTAATTTTTTCATTTCACCCAAAGGAAATGTAGCATTTTTAATGGGGTGTTTGACACCGTAACAGAAAAAAGAAACAAACCAAACCATGACTAAAAAGGAAGGAAAGCTTTTGTAGAAGGACAAATGTAACAATGTGGTGCAGTTATGAGAATGTAGACAACTAAATAAAAGGCATTACATGCATAAAATTAGAGAAAAAACCAAAGTAAAATTCCTGACCTTTCCAGGTCAACAAAGCAATTCAGCCCCATTTGAAATCAGTCATAAATAATGGCAGTCATTCTAACAAAAGATATCTTACATTAGGATACATCCTGACATAAACTTTACACTTAGGTTTGACCTTGGCTTCCTGAATAAGGACCAGTTTGTTATTACTGTTTTTATGAAGTTCCTAATACTTCTGTTACAATTATTCCGTTTGCATTTCAAAAAATGTGCTATGAAGGGGAAAAAAATAATATAGTTCCTTATCAGTTCTGTCCCTACAAGTTTAGCAAAATGTAAGGGAGAACACATGGAACCTATGAAACCTGAGGAACCTATGGAACTTTGGCTGAAAGACAGATAGAGATAGGCAGGATCTTCCAAACATTTCCTGCTTTTTATATTAATGGATTAGTAAACCAGTAATGGGAGGAAGAAAAGGATCCACACAAAGCTTTCAATATATTAGCTAAAATGTTGCACTTGTCTGACATATAGTGGCTAGAATTCAAATGAGATATTGGGGCTGCATTATATAAATGGTACTATGAGTTCTGTCCTCTTCCTTGGTGAATTAAGGATGTAGCCATAGTTAATATATGTTAAGAGGTTTGGTCTAGCGGATTTTGGAAAACAACAGAACACAAAAGCCACATGGCTACTTCAGAGAGGTGTTTTCCTTTAGGTCTCTGGAGCCAGGCACAAGAGAAGCCCTTGACTCTCTTCTGTATGACTAGGTCCTGGTGGTTAACCTTGATCAAAAACATGGTAAAGTAAAACTGCAGGAACTTTACCTGTCCTCCTGGTGAAGGTAAGGAGATTTTTGTTAAGAGGTTTGATTTCTGAATGACAGGTAACTGTGTCAGGCACGAGTCAAGGGAATGTAATACTTGGTGTTGAGATAAACTGCTGAGATCCTGTTTGTAAACTAGCCAGCTGAAGATCAAATGACAAAGAAAACTGAGTAACTAAAGTACGTAGGAGGACTTTTAGAGGGTTCTGAGTCTCAACATTGTGATTAAAGAGCATTGGAATGGAAAAAGTTGCAAATAACATTTATGACTTTGGCAAAAATATGTCATATAACACCACCTTCCTAATTTTGTTGGGATAATGACAGGTTAATAAAAAAGTGAAAAGGGATTATAAATAAGTAAGTCAGTAAATAAATAAATAAAAAATTAACCGACTAAATAACTAAATATGGTAAAGTAAGGACCACTGTGTTATGAAATGGTAGAACAGGTATACATCTGGAACTGGAAACTCAGACTCTGCTTACTAGATGTGTGCACATTTTGTTCTCTTTTAGTCTGCCCAGGTTATATGGATTTAAATTCATTTACAGTGATGTTTTTTCAAATTTTTAATTACTGGTCTTCACAGTAAGGATGAATGAGTTATTTACTGTTTTGAGATATTGTAGGAGACGTACTTAGGATCTGAGATCTGTCCAGTCCTCTGGGATTTAGATGGATGATCTCATTGGGTTCAGAGTCACTGCAGTGAGTTCAGAAATATACAGATGCTAAACATAATGCAAAATCTTAATTATTGTTTGCAGTTAATTAAAATGCTATTTTTGTTTGTTTTGCCTCCCTCTGGCATCTTCAAGTCCTAATTAATTCTTAACTGTGGGTGGTGGGATTAGGATTGGCAGCAAAACACACCTCAAACAGCCCACCAGCACCATGGGGCTGTACGTGCAGAAGTTCTGCCGAAGCAAAGATCACATTCTTGAGAAGTTAGATAAAGGTCGCTATTGTTCTTGCCGCCAAGATTATTTTTATCACATTGTCAACATAGTTGTTAATGTACAAACATGCAGGTGAGATACAGAACACATGCAACTCATAAAAAAAGGTAGAGACATTGTATGCACGTGCAATTAGAGCACTGGAGATGAGATGTACATAAAAATGCTGAAGGGGAGCAAGTGTTCGCTTGACAGATTAAGGAGCTGCCTGGCACTGTTCCTTGTGGTGAACTGCTTGGTGACATTTATGGCACTGATAAATAAAATTTGTGAGCAAATATCATTAATTGATGTAGTTCAAGGAGTGGCTGTTTGGCACGTTTTTATGGAGGTGGTAATTCAGGTGCATAACCAGAGCAACACTGAGAGGTTTTGGTTTTGGTTTTTGGTTTTTTTTTCCTATAATGTTGCAGTTGTTTCAGAGTACAATGAGATTTTTTTGGCTTAGAAGTGCTGCTGTAATTGGTGTCTGGGACTTTCTTGATTTGACCTAATTGGACATTTTGAAAGGTTGCCAAAGTAAGGGGTAGGATTTTGCCAGTTTTCCGTCAATGATTAATAAAGCTCATTTGGAGGATCAATTAGAGTTTCAAAAAGAAGATTTTGCACCAGAATTGTTATAAACCAATGAATTCTATTTTATTAATGGACATTTTCAATGTCAAATGATGAAAAATGGTGCTATAGTGAACAGTAAATGCACACTGTTTTGGAGAGAATTTCCTCCCTTCAGGTTATTATTATGTTATTTCAAGAATTCTATAATCAGGGTGGGGAAGCACTTTAATTCTGGTTTGTAGTGATACTTTCGGAAAAATTCAATTTGTTGTTTTTAAAAAACCATTAGACTATTAAAAAGTGGCTTAAACAGGTAAGATTTCCTGAAACGTTTATTTCCTTTTCACAGTGCTTGAAGTTTAAGTAGCAGCTTTCTAAAAGTCTTTAAAAAGAATAAGTAACTGCTTTTGGTGAGTCTGAAGACCTAGTGAATTTAAAGAAATGAAGTGATATGTTTGGAGGAAGGAAAAGCCGGTAGTGTATGCCATCATCAGTTTCTAATCATCCCAGCTCCTCCCCAAGTTCTCGTTTTCATAAAGATAATTTAAAAACAACATGCAAGTGGTTCAGCCTGTCTCTGTGCATTTATAATTTGTTTATTTCCCTGGTACACAAGTATAGATTTGGTGGATTGTTTTTTCTACAGTCAGAGGACTGTCTAGGGTGGATAAGTTAACAAGCAGGAGGTTCCTGCATGTTGGAATTAGCAACTTACCTGTCTCATCCATTACTTGTTTGTTCATGTTTTGCTCATTCAGATGTATCCTAAAGAAATGAGATACCAGCTATTACAGTAGTGCCAGTTTCTAATTTGTTCCAGGAGTTCATAGCCGTGGGTCTGAGTGCATCAGGAAGGACCTGTAGGTGTTTCCATACTACTTCTTACTGCATTTGGGCACTAAGTAAGTTTTTAATCTTAATGTTATTGGGTTTCAGCTGACCGAGTATCTCAAAAAGAGTGCAGCACTGCTATGCTATGCTACGCATAGCTATGCCATGAGTTGCTATACTTTTTACACTCTTTATAAGTCAAACAACAGCTTTTACTGAGGCACATCCCTCTGCAAAGCTTTATGCGCACCAGGTAACGCTGCCACTGCTGCAGTGCTTGAAGGTCACTTGAAAAGCTACAGTTTTGACTAAAGTAGGACTTTTCCTTCCTTCCTCCTCCTTCCTACAGAAAGATTTTTCAAGCTGGCCTCCAAAGTACCTTCTGGGATTCCTGACTGATCAGGTTTTGTAGGGGAAGGAATTGCTTCTTTTGCAGACACTATTAGCATAAATATCACAACATGAAACCCATAATCACACTTGGAGGACGCTTTCCTCTTGTATGTCAGGTAAATTGAGTTTAATTTGGCATTCACCAAAATATGACTTGAAAATCTACCAGCACTACATATTACAATGAGCAGGTATATATACTACACTATATGCTACACTTGGGGCAAAAAATGCCAGCCCATTCTAAACTAATAAAATTATAGTGCTATCCATTATAGCATTTCTGCTAGCACCAGAGTAATATTTCTGTTCCAGTTCTCTCAAGAGAATTTAGGAACCAAAATACTTCCATGAAAACTCTGTGCATATCTCCAAAATCTTCCAGAAATTCAGCTATGAATGGACTCAGGATGAAGATGGTAAAGTGATCTCATTTGTTGCATGTGTTAGGCCTGCTAAAATAAAGCTTAGCAAAATATTGCTAAAGCAAGAGTGAAGTATGAATGGGAAGATTATGGAGCATTATTTTACATTTTTTCACTTACTGAAATGAGTAGATGACCTCCTCCAGAGTAGAGATAACAGGCTTCTACCTTCTGTTCTGAACTTAGTAGGAAGGTGGAATTTCAATTCCTAGATTTTGTTATTTTTACTCTAAGGTGGAGGTTGTTTCCCAGCATGTCTATGTTTCTTGCTCTCTTTTCCACAGTAATGATTGCTTATGAAGAACAAGTTGATTTAGAATAGGACGAGCTGCACGATCCCTCAATTAATACACCCACCCACCTGGTAGTTGAGCTCCATATGGTCTTGGATTAGGAATGAGAGAACTTGCAAAGCTCTTGCTTCTGTCAGGCCTCCAAAATCAAGGCTCTCCCCAGTGTGTTTTAGCTATGCCTCAGAGTAACCCAGTTATAATTTTTCCAACTGAAGGAGCCTTTCCAAGCCCTAATCTTTTAACTGAAACCACTGCGGTTTGGGACAAGGGATCTGGTTTCAATAGGACCTCTACACATCTTCCAGCTCCACCTTCCCTCTCCCAGCTGCATTCACTCTTCATTTGATTCTTCTCAAAAGAGATGTCCCTTGTCCACTGCTGAAAAGGAACTGTGTGGCAAGCCTTTGGTGCTGCCAGAACCACTGGAGGCTTTTCTGCAGGCCAGTTAAGTGCTATTTCTTCTTGCCTGATGGGCTGTCCTTACTGTGTGCTCCTTGACCATCCCATTTGGTATGAAGGAAAAGCTACAGATCTGAGCTACTGAAGCCTGTCATTTGTGATCTAGTTTTTGCATTAATATTAATTTGTTAAAGTGAAGTTGCTTCTGATATGTATTTTTGGAAAATCCCAACTAGGTCCACTATCATGAAATGCCATGACTCATTAAAAAAAAAAAATCATTAAAGATGGCACTAGGACAAGAATGATGTTGATGATCTGTTTAGAGAATAAGAAGAATGAACTACTGCTTTTGTTTACTCCAGTAGCCCATCTAGCCCAGTTGCCTTTGGCTGATGAATAGAGGATGCTTGCAGAAAGACTGGAAGAAATAGAACAAGTGTAGGATTTTCTAATTTCTGGCAGTCAGAGGATATGGGAATTTCCTTAACCAGAAATTTCACTGTATTGCATCATCATGTTTTTTGGCCATTGATGGACTTCTCGACCATAAATTGTCTGATCTGTTTTGAACTTTCTTGAACCTCCACATCATCCTTTGATAACAGTCCAAATAGCCTTTTTAAGTAAAATAGCTTTTGCAATAAAAAGGAGGACATACACAAATTCCTGTTTAGTCTGGAAGCTGGCTTCTGTCTAGGAGAGCTGAGACATGTTTTTCCCAATACTTTCTTGCTGCAATTTAGAAACAGATCTTAAAAATATTTTTTATAATAATTTAATCTTACTGTTTTCTTTTGGTTCAGATTTTTTTACCCATGTTCATTTGGTTTTCTGGACTGAGCACTAGTTTCCGGTGTCATGTGCAATCCTGCATAACTTGAAAAAAACTCCCTGCTGGGTTTTTTTCATGACAGATCAAAAATGGATATGAACTGTGCATTGGAGGTTAGAGTGTGCCTCCAGATTTGTTTCTTTCTCTTTTGCTTTCCTTCTGTTATTTATTTTTCTTTCCTATTTGTCTCAGTTTTCATTCATTTCTCTTCTGTTCTCACACATACACTCTGGTTCCCCTTGAATTCTGGTGGTAGGGTGGAATTTGATCTATGTACCAAAGCAAAGTATTGTTACATTAGGTTATTTTTATATTCCCCAGAAATCTTGAAACAGACATATATTACACTGTATTGGAAAATGGAAAATTAAGAGGAAAAGAAACAGTACTACTGGTTTTTTTTCCTTTTTTTTTTTTTTTTCAGGAAATGAATATTTTCCCCAGACAAAGACTGGAGGCTGTTGGCCAAATACCTTCAGTTAGCACCAAAATGTTTTGAGGTGTTTCATGGCATTTAGAGAAGATTTGCCTCAGCTAGCATTAATAATAAATGGAAATTAATCTAAAGTCACTGTAGTCACGTACTGTCCATCAGTTTTATCGTGTGTATAAGCACTGCTTATCCATCATTTAAAGAGGGACTCACACAGGATGCTTTCCTGCTGTGCTGACTCACTCCTGGTAGTCTAAAATTGAAAAGGGGCATGTATGCTTCCTGATTTTCACATTCCTTTAAACACTTTTAAAACAAAATGGTTTAGATTCTCTTTGTCTGTGAAAAGGTGAAGCTTTCATTTAATCAGCAGACTGGAGTAATTTTTAAACTGGTGCTTTACCATGATTGTTTTCATCTTTAATCACCCTGTCCTCATGCACTGTACTACTCAGGAAGTAAGAGGCCTGGGAAATTGCAAATAAAACCTGTATGTTTTGTAAGACCCTTCTTCAGAAAGGGATTACAGAGGGTCCCCTGTCCACCAGATAATGTGTGCTAGGTGCTCAAGTGATTCAGCTTAGCTCATGTTTCATTGCCTGTGTTCTCTGCCTGGTTGTGTACAAATTAAAAGTGGAACAGGTGAGATATGTAGTTTTTCTGAGGAAAACACCAAGTCATTTGTATCAGAACTGATGTGCCAAACAACCACTCTAAAATCAAAAGATCTGAAGAGCAAAACAAACCAACCAGTAACAAGGAAATCTGGTAGCTGATGTCAGATGCACAATGTCCATTACCATTAGAGAGCCCAAAGAAACTAAAGCTGTCCCCTGCCTGCTCAGCCCTGATGTGTGAAAGCCAGACAAAAATTACTTACGAGGAAAAGTAAATTGAGAGGAATAAATGATAAAAAGCTCAAATCCACCAAGGTACCAAGTTAAGTTGTTGTGTTAAAATGCAAAATAAAGAATATGGTTTCATTGACAAGAGCCTTATGCCCTGAAAGGTGTACAGATTCTCTTCCAGCTCATCTCAGAGCTGGATTACATCCCAGGCACTTCTTGTCTAGCTATCTGGCACTTGATGAGGTCAGTGTTCACAAATGCAGGAGTCAGAAACTTCCCTTCTATCAAAAAAGCCTAACAAAGTCACAGGCTGTGCATAACTGATGCAGTGGGAAATTGTGCCTGTACATGACCTGAACTTTGCTTCTCAGAGAGGAGGAAAATGCTGTCATTACTGTCCTGGTACAAACTATGTGCTGCCTCCCTCTGCTCCTCCCTCCCTCCCTCTTTAGTGCCTGCTCCAGGGCAGGCAGCACAGATACTGCAGGGTTTCAGAGACTCTTTGACATGTCCTGCAGTTGTACTGAACCCTCATTTCATGGCCGCTAAGAAAAGCATTTATGTGAACACATGGTAGTCACAGCACATCCCTGAAACTTGAGGAGAACAACAGGACCTTTCTTTTTGGCAGACAGGAGTGGTGTTTCAGGCACTGGCAGGGAGCCATTGATAGTAAAAGTTGCAGAGGGCTTAGGGTCCTGGACTTCCCAAATCTGGGGACTTACAGTCCATACGCAAGTATCATCTTCTGCCTAAGCAGATGGAAGGGAAACTGTGGTCATGTGAGAACCCAGGAGCATCTGTCCTCATGCAAAGTAGGTGGCTAAGAGGAACGCTTTGAGATACTTTGACATATCTATTTCCAAAAGGTGCAGGGAATTGGCATCAGAATATAAGGGGAAGCCATACCTCTCCAGCATTCACAAATATTTGCTGTTGCCATCAGTGAATGGCGTTCTGTGTCCCTGTCATTCGATGGGGATGATGACACATTTTAAGGCTGCCATTCTCACCGTCACATGGCTTTGTGTCCCTGCATTTTAGTCATTTCAGAGCAGTGCATCACCACCCCACTGGCTCATGCTGTGCTCTGTGTTTAGCAGCACATATTTATGACATGGGGAGTGAAGAATGAAGTCTAACTCAAGTCCTTAACTAACCCGTAAGTGAGGGATTAACTGCCTACTGCAATCTTTTACTAAGTATTAATCACTTAGCATTATTTTCATTTTTTTGAAAAATCTTTTGCTGCCTTAGTATGTCAGCACACAACTGGGTTTGAAATCACGGCGTTTGAGGGACTGCTGATACATTAGATGGCCATTGCTGTCATTAACCTGACAAGGGACCTGTTGTGTTACTTTCTGGGTGAAGGAAAAAGTACACGTGGATGGGGTACAGCTATCAAGATTTGCTCTTGCTTTACAAACCTGTCTTCCTGGCTGTGGTAGAGTTAAAAAAATAATTACAAGTTTTTCAAAGGATCACCCACATACACATGGTATGAGAGCTCTTTTCTTTGTTGGTTTCATTTTATTTGTACATGACTCACTCTTGGCAAACTGAGTGAGCCTCATGAGCCTGTAAAAATTCTGTTTGGATTAAATGATTTGCATTAAATGATTTATAACTGCAAGAAGGCTTTAATATTCCTGTAATTCCTTAAGGAAAAACAAACTGATCTTATTCTTTCAAGTAGCTATTGCTTTCATGCCTGTTACTTCAGACGCCATCTTACTTGCTCAAGCTGATAGCTGTTAATGAGACTCTGGGTACTTCTTCCTTGCTTTCCCTGCCTCATGAATTAGAGATGGGTGGTTGGGATGTACTGTCATCTTTTTCTGAGAACATTCTTCTGAGTGTGACTGAAGGCCAGGAAACCTACAGCCTCCCAGACCTGCTTGCCTTGCCAAGAGCAAGGAGCAGCATTTGTGCTGGCCTGAGGTGAAGTGACAAAGTTTCTGAGACCAAATTTACCCCGGTTTTGAGCCCAGAGGCCCATCAGTCTTCATTTTCCTGTCAGAGCCAGTGGGTGTGCTGGTTACAGTCACCTCATTTCTGCATGGATCAGCCGTCAGCAGGGCAGCTGGGCTGCCCAGCTCCCCTCACACCCTGACCCCTTGGTTCCCCGAGCTCAGAGATGTGGGGGCAAGGGGAGAGCCCTCACTGGGTGTCCCAGCAGAGAGAGGGGACGGCCAGCCGCCAGCAGCCACCGAGGCTGCCCGCACCCTTGGGACAGAGGCCTCGCAGCAGGGTGTGCCTGTCAAAGCCCATGGGAAAAGCATGCGAGTCAACAGCGGGACAATCCAGCCGGATGCAGGACGTGCCATCAACAAGCCCTTTAACTTTGTATTTGCGCAGTGCCGCGGCTGCCCCGGCTGCCCACTCCAGAGGCTGAGGCGCGGCACATTTGTTAGCGGGGGCCGCTGCCTTCGGCCTCAGACCGCTGGGAATCCTCCTTTCCCGTGCGCGCGCCCCCCTGACAGGACAACCCGCGCCCGCAGGATTTTAATCCCCTCAGCAGAAAAGCGCAGCGGCTCCCCCGCCGTCCGCAGCCGCACCTCTCCGCCCGAGCCCCCGGGGCGAAGCGGTCAGCGGCGGCGCCCCGGGGCCCGCCCTGCC
>VXBQ01003979.1:528545-629631 GCA_013400175.1 Phainopepla nitens
CCCGCCCGCAGCAGCATGCGGGGGCGGCGGGGGGCGAGCGGCGGCGCGGCCCGGCGGGGAGGGCAGGGAGGGAGCCGCGGCTCCGCCGGTATTCATCACCGCGGGGGCTGCGGGGCCGGGCGGGGGGAGCGGCGGCGTGCGCGGCTGCCGGCGCTTCCTGATTTATTTATGTTTGCAGCATAGGTGGTATTTCCCCGTTAAGAGTTTATCCATTGAAGTTTTCTATTTGACTTTCTTAAGCGGCGGCGACGACAACAACAGGAACAGAAATCCGTGAAGTTAAAAAGCCAAATGTGTTAATTGTTAACTAAATATAGACGAGGAAGGCTTGGAAGCTGTAGTGGGTGGATTGATCAGGCAGCGTACGAGTGAAAAGGAAGAGGCAAAATTGTCAGCCCCATGAAGCCAGGTGCCGGTAGGAAGGAAGGATCGCACCTGTTCTGGAGAGTGGTAGGAGACCCATAGCCCCGTGGTCCCCCGAAACCTTGTCTACCCTCCTGTGATCCGGATGGAGGAAGGTGAAACACAGGTTAAAAATGCTGTAATAAATACCAGGTCTGACCAGGAAGGCAAACGGGACATTGTCTTCTACAGTATAAGCCATGTTCCCTTTAGTATTTTAACTTAACAGAAAATTTGTGCGTTGGTACTGAGCCATCTGCTAGATACAGTAACATATTTAGCATTTATTTACAAAACTTAGTCTGTCGTAAATAGATGTTTGCATAATTGATAGACTGGATATTTTTATAAAAAATGGTTTGTTTTCCTTTTGCATTTCAGTACTACTTGTGTGTTGAGACAATTTTCTAGATTTTCTGGTTCCTGTTTTCCCTTCTGAATAAACATTTGAGAAGAAAAACCAAAACAACAGAGCAAAGGGTCTGCTCTTTTATAAGAAATTTCTGTAATAACAAGGTAATTTTCAGGAGAATTTACCCTAATCAGTGCAGTTGCATTGGTTAGTTGCATTGCCTCACAAAGAGGCTTGAGTTCTCTCCCTTACTTTGAGCTCTAAATATCACAGCTATATGAATATGTCACCATTTTTTAAGGAGAAGAAGCTGGTGTAAATCACTGGAAAGTATAGCCCTTTACTTTCTCATAGAACAGCTGTTTAAGGCACAATAACAACAAAAGTTTTCTGAAACTGTGTATGCCTACTTCCTTCCTGACAAGGCTTTTTTTTCTTTTCTACTAACTGGCATGAAATCACCCTTCATATTAGTCCCAGGACCCTTAAATTAGTCTCAGCCTTCTTCCAGTTTATTTGAATTGGTGACCTTTGGATGAGCTGGTGTGTTCCATTGTTACTTGCTAATGATGGAATAATCTAGTCCTGACGTACCAGTTGTGAAACCGAGGCTGCTGGATGGAAATTCAAATGTCTTATGGCTCCATGTTGGAAAAGGCAGGGTTTAGCTGTGGTTTTCATCTGCTTTTTAACTCTGTGGACTCTGATTTCCAGAACTGAAAGGGCTCAAACCAAAATCTGTTAGAGTTGATGGAAATTCTGCTATTGATTTTTACTGGTTTTGGAGAAAGTGTTGTATGAGCTAATGTTGAGCACGTCATGGCTACTCCAAATTGTTCAGTCCTTTTGAAATTCTTTGCATATCCAAGTCATTATGTAAAGTCATTTTTTTGTGTGCTGTCCCTTTCTTTGTGAGAAGGTTATTTTGCTTAGTAGAAAGTAGTGGTGTTTTTATTCGCTCTCTTATATGCTACAGCATTAATTTTATTATCTGATAATTTCCTGTTATGTGACAATGACATGGGTGATTTTGGAAAAAGTGAAAGTGCTTTTGCTGAAGGTTGCTTACACTGAAGACAGGTTTCTTCAGGTATTTTTCAAAGAGCTTGCAGTAGTGGGACATCTGAAGTTGTAAGACATGCGTTCTCTGATGTCCATGTTCTACTTCCCTTGTCCTTGTCCTTGCTGCCTTTTGTTTGTTTTTTTTTCTTACGAATGTGAAAGAGAGAAAGTGGTTAGTGATAACATACTGGTGTTCTGTGAAGAAGCTTGCAGAATAACACATACCTGTGGTAGGCATACATCCTCTCCTGGCTTCCCTGTTGTTGATGATGAGCAGGATTTTTCCTCTTGGCTATATGTAAAAACCCAGCCAAGAGAAATTAGGGAGGAGAAGGACTGCTAAACTTAAATCGTGGAAGTTTGTCAGTTTATTGTCTAGCTTAGCCTGTCTTGAAATCTGATTCCATCTGGAAGGGAGTCAAGAGATGAAACCTCAAAAAAACCCACCTGATTTGAGGCAGGACGTCCTCCAGCAAGACTCTCATCTGCCACCGGAAGGGTGAGACCAGGAATTTTGGCTCCTTGGAAAAGGAAATTCTGGAGCTCATTATCTCTCCACCATCATATTCTGGTTTACTGATTTGGAGCTTGCTTGTTACTAAAAGTTGAAGAAGGCAAAAGAGGCATGCATGTGAAAGAAGCTCAGGTAAATAGGCTGAGATGAGGGAAGGCAGGAGAAGCACAATTACTCTGAGCCCTGATGCCTTGGATTTCCTTCTAGGACTTGGAAAGTACTAATTTTCCCAGCCAAACTAATTTGCTCTTAAATGAGAGATGGCTGTCATGGCAGAAAGCAGAGCTGTAGTGCAAGGTGCAGGGTAGCAGAGCAGAGCTGCATCTTTTCTTCATCTTGTCCTTTTTCCTGTGGGGTTTCCCACATGACAGTCTGGCCTCTAGAGGAAGGGTGGAGATAGTGCTGGGGCACTCTCCACTTGCCTGCAGGGACTGAGGCAGCACATCCGTGCCATGGGTTTGCAGAGATTATGGCCAGGATCTAAATGTGTGAATTCTCTGTCAGAAAGAGTCATAGGATCAATCAAGAAGGATTTTCCTAATATTCCCACAGTTTGTCTTTGTTCCCTCCTTTCCAAATAGCAGAAATGGCTATGTATGTAGTCCTAGATTCTCTCCTGCATGGCCCCATTTAAGTAAATAAATAAAAGCTGCTTGGTAGCCCTTCAGGTGTATGACAGAATTCTGCCAAGTCACCAAGGTGCTTTCCTTCTATCTGCTTAACTGAAGGAATGCCTCTGGGTGGGTGAGAAAGTCTTAGTCCAGGGAACTCCTTGGCTTAATTTATCCCATCAAAATGTTAGCAGAATGATTCACATGGCCACTAGTGTGGCAGTACTGCTGCTGGCATTTTTAAAAATTTTCGTTAATGGTGCAGTGGAGAAATAATCTCCCTTCTTAGGGATGAGCTAGGATTTTATGTATTGTCCAGGGATAACTAAACAAACAGTGCATGTGTTATGAGAACCTTCTTCATTAAAATCAAGGGCAGGCAATAAATTTCTGTGTAAAGATTAAAGAATTGTATTCCTTTAATTCTGTGTTATTCCATCAGTTGTATGTGGTCCAAGAGGACATTCTGAATAAAGTAATTGAGTCTTGCATAAGTTGTTTCTCTCATTTAATTCACAACACGTGAATGAGATTGTTTCCATTATTCATCACAACTGCTTAATTTAAATATGGTCATGGTAGGGGGACAATGCAAGTAAAAAGACTGGTTGGAAAAGTTGTTTCTGTTGTTAAACTTTTCAGTGTATGGTCACACTGCCAAAGTGCATGTGTGCCTGCAACTAGAGAGGATTAAATTGAAAGCAAATAAATTTTTTTTTTTTTTTTTGAAAAACAAATGTTAACTTGAGTATTCCATTTTGAATGCTTTTGGTCATAAAAATTCTCATTTTACTCTAACACATTTTAGCTTTTTAGATATTTAATGTCCTGTGAAACTAATGAACTAATGAAAGAATAAAGGATTAAACCTCAGTTAAAAAAAATACTTTATATCCTCAAGTGTCTTAAATATAGAGAAGCTGTAATAATTTTTATTGATGAACTAAAATACTCTTATGTTATAATTAGATTATACGCATGAAAGCAGTGTGATCATTCTAGACTACAGAACTCTCCTGTGTCCTCTGGTGAACCTAACTCGATAAATTAGAGTTCTGTTTTTCCATTGGAAGAAATAAAAGGACTCATTGTCAACCTGCCTAACAGTAAGGTAGAAAACAGAGCAAGAAGATCAGTGTCTCATCAAATGAATTTAGAGTCAAACCAAATGTCAGTCTTTCTTCTGCTGGCTGGAATGAAGCTGGTACATGATGAACCAAACCACTTGTATGTTTGCATACTGGATGATTACTGTTTTATCTTGGGCAGAAGTTCATTCTGCTCACCTGCTAATTTTTTTTTTGCCTATTTTGATGCTGATGTTTGAGTGTCTCCTTGAATACCTCACAGAGATGGGCATGAACTGCATGCCACACGTACAGCACCAATGTTGCTTGACAGTAAGATGTGCTTTGCAACAGCTGTGGTGTAGGAAAATAAATGAGCTCTTTGAAGAAAATTGGAAGTATGTGTCAACTACATAAGTAGTTGGATCCTCGAACAATTGCTCAGTAACTGAATTCTTAGTGACATGCATATGGATAAGCCATTTTGAAAACATTCACAAGAAAAATATACTTCTGTGGGTAAAAAGAGCTGTTTCCATCACCATTGCAAGTTGGCCTCCTTGAGTTGTGTGTCATGTTTACTGTCATTATCTACATCTGTACAAGGTGCTTGAACTATGGGCCTTTTCCTTTCTTATTTTTTCGTTTGTACACTTCCACATCTTTCTTCCACTGGCTTGGTCTTGCACCTTGGCCCCCTTTAGTATCCTGTTGTCTCCACACCTCCCACTCATGACTTTACATTGTTTCTCTTGATTCTGCTACGCCATGTGCTCCAGCCCAGCTGTACTTCTGCCGGTATGGAGTGCTACTGCTTGGTTTCCTACCAGTGGAAAGAATAAGCACTAATAAATTGAAGCTGTATCTTCTTTAGCACTGTTTTTTTCCCTCTGACCTTTAGCACAAAATCATTCCTGGTCCATTTGCTGATCTTCTTGCAAATTTTGAAAGGTAGGATTGCCTTCATGTAACTTTATATTCTTTTCTAGCTTTACATTAAAATAGTTTTATTCCCATGATTTATTTACTAGTCCCTGTCTCTGTATTATTTTTAATATTTCATACATCTTTTTAAAAAATACGGCAAGTTTGTGTGCAAGGTGCTTCAAAGTATAATTATGAGCTGTAGCATTTATGTATAAAGCTTAAAATAACTGTGTTCCTCCCTTCAGGAAATTGAAGAGTTTATCTTGAGCCTTCTTTTGTAAGTTAGGTGTCTTACTTTCCATACTGCATTTTGTTCTCATTAAAAAAAAGATAAGGTGAAATGCATTATCCAGTTAGATAAACAGGGAAGGAGTCTGCACAGAGTTGCATCCATGTAATTCCAGAATACGCATGACCACGCACATATGCACTAAAAGAATATTCCCCTGCAGACTATTTGTGACAAATTTAACTTTTAAAGCAAAATAATTACTTCAATTAAATATTAAAGTATAATTTTATTTCTAAAAATACAGAGAAAATTGTGTCTGGAACACAGAGTACTTTCTGTGCAGTGCTGAACTGCATGTATTTTGTGTTGTGCCCGATTCACTGATGTAACTTACTGAAGTGATTTAGTTTATTGAAATCCTCTATGTGACCAGAATAAAACAGTTGCTGATTATTAAGGTTAAAGAAAGCAGAAGAAATACCAGAATTAGGGTTTGATATGCAGCCTTAATTCAGGTGTCTTTGAGTATATGCAGATAACCTAAGGTTTAGAGTCCATGGATGGTATTGCTTCACTTTTCAGGGTGTTTAGCCCTATGTAATAGTTGTAATCCTTGAAAACTACACCTCCTCTTAACTTTATTTGAAACCAGGAAACTTGGGATCAGATCACAGGGAATGCAGCTGGTTATGCAGAATATTGTGAGCATGTGGTCCTTGCCTGGGTGTTATACATGTGTAGCAGTAATTTTTCACTGGTTGTGGATTTTGAGTTGAAAATCACCTCTGCACTATGAAGATATATAACCTGATTACCCAACTTCCTATGTAATTGTTACAAACTGTTTAGCTGTCTTTATTTGTCTTGCTTGTCCTGTTTCCCCTACCCCTAGTCCCATGCCTGAGACACCTCACACTTTTCTCCTTTGCCAGAAGTGGGAGAGGGATGCTAGATGGAGACATTTCATTTTTCTGAAGTCTTGTGCATGGAGATAGTATCCTTGACCTTCTTTCCCCTTAGAACGTCCTGTGAGTTGCTCCAGTTCTGAATCTAGCCGATGTTGAAGGTAGCTGCCATGCACCTGGTTCCTTCTTGCCACCAGAAGAGATAGCCAATGACAGGAGTCCCACTTGCCATTGTATTGGCCAGAACCTCTCTGCTTTTGCCTTCTTGACTTTTTGCATTACTGAGTATTGAGTTCTTTGGGGTTTTTTTTGTTCCCAATCCCACTGCCATTTGGCATTTCCCTCCCTGGCACCCCTGTCTGGCAGTTCTGCTGGCTGTGTATGTGAGCACTGACATGTGCTGTGAGACTTGGACAAAAATGGTGATAGCCTTTGTAGCCTCCAAAATGCATGAAGCCTTCTTTCTTGCCGAGTAGGTTGTTGCACAAGATACCATCTTGAGGGCAGCTGTCTTCATTTGCATTGAACTCTGGGAGAACCCAGAGACTGCTCTGATAGTCAGGCCTCCTAGGAAGCCTGTTTGCTTTCATCCTCTGCCCAGGGAAAATGAATCTCACCTGCTGCCACTCTCACGGTAGGATGCGGGGAATGTGCCTGCAGCCATTCTGGCCATGAGTTTCCAGTGGGTGGATGGTGTGAGTGTGTTTTGCAAGGCAGAAGGACCTTCTACTGTTATCTCTACAAGAGACCTAAAATCAAAGCACTCTCTTAGTTTTGGCAAGTGCTTTCTGTGCTTGGAGGTTAGGCACGAGTGGGAATAGCATGACCTAGGGAAAGGAAAGGGCTGGATTCTGTAATTCACAACGGAGGAAGGGCTCTGGTCATACTGTCTCTGAGTAGTTCTCTGAGCTAGCCATCTTCATCTCTCCATCCTGCTTGCAGTGACATGGATAAGTCTCGTCGCTTTGGCTCTGCAGTGGCTGCTTTCCTTGCATGGAACCATGTACATGGAAAACCTTATGTACAGAGAGTGTGCTCCCTACTGTTTTCAGAAGTCTTCACATCTGAAATACCAGATAGCGTGTAAATTCAAGAATCTTGATGAAACGTTGGTTTTTTTTTTTTCCAAATACTACAAGAAATATGTAGTAATAAACTACTAATAAGTAGTAAATAAACTTAGGCAAGCCTCTCTCCCCCTCTTTCCCTTTTTGCCTAGACTTTCATTTTCACAGGGACAGCAGGATTCATCCTTGTCATAAGATCCTTTCTTGCCAAGTTACAGGTTCTCTTCCAAGGAATAGAATTCAAGTAATTGAAAGAAAAAGAATTTAAAATTTTGCATATAGAAAAAAGCCCAGCCCCAAGCATTTCCTTTGCTATTTCTGCTGAAATAGCAAGACTCTTTGTACAGGTTGCCCAGAGACACTGAGACATCTCCATCCTTGGAGATACTAAAAAAACAGGTGGACATGGTCCAGGGCAACCTGCTCCTGCTTGATTGAGCAGGGTGGGGGACTGGACAGTCTGCAGGGGTCTTCTCCAGCCTCAGGCAGTCCTTGACTGAAACTTTCTGAAAGGTTTTGAAAGAAAATTGCAGTTCACTTTGGTAGAGCTGAGTGAAATACAAAATAATTTAAGGTAGATTCATTCAATGGAAAGTATAGAGCACATTTTCAAATTAAACTGGTCTGCCAGGCTTGCCCATAATGAATTCAGGAGAGTAAAAAACAGAAAAGAATTTATATGAAATTAACAGAGCAAAGCATATTGCTTCTGTGTACACAAACAACTGAAGCATCTCTGTAACTCTAAAAGGTGCTCTAAATGCATCTTCCATGCACAGATCAGAATTATGAGCTTACTTAAAACTTAGAAAGAGAAGTCATGCTCTCACCTTTGCACATAAGAGGCCAATTCTCAGGATCATTGCCTTTGATCCCATAGAAAGAATCATAGGCTTAAAAAGGAGCCAGGACTTGCCTGCTGTTTAGTAGTAATTTTCTGATTATACTTTGCTCATAGGAATGTAAATGTAAAGAGCCAAATTTACATAAGCAGACTGTTCTGTGAACCTTTGCCCTCCGCTCTCCCTCAACCTTTGCTGTCCAGTTGGGCCCCCAGTGTATTTTCAGAAGTCGCTTTCTAGGGTTACTTGTCTCTCTAGCAAGAAACCCAAGTTCTGAAAGCAAGAAAGTGCCGGAATTGCAACCACAAAACCCGAACTCAAGCAATCTTCCCTCTCCCATTACTGCTACACCTACTCGTGAGGCAGCCCTGTGGGGACCAGTGTGGACACTGGCTGGCAGCCAGGCATGTACCAGACATCTCTTTACCTTTGCTCATAGATAGAGCTCATCCACAAGTGGCAGCTCAAAATTCATGCCTATAATCTAAGTTCACATTAGTTTGCCCCGTGTTTTACAATAACAGGCAGGCTGTCTTTTTCCTGAAAAAGATTAATTTCTCAATATTTTTAACATACTTTCTTTCCTCAGCTTAGGACTAGCAGGAAGGTTTATCAGCAGTCCATGGTGGAGATAGAAGGAAAAGGGGCATTGGATTGCTGGCAGGCTATTGCTTGCTGGCTGCGCAAACATAGTGTGCAGTAAGACAAAAAGCTTGGACTCCTCTTTGTGAAGTTCAACTTCAAGCCAAATTTACTTGACTTCAGCCTCTTCAAAATGTGTCTCTATAAATATAGCTGTAGTCCATTTTGATAATCACAAGTCTGCAGCCGAATTAATTATTTGATGGTGCAAGAAAGATATGTAAAGGGAGACCTTTACCACTGAAGCCCAGATCTACAAGATCAAATCTACAGTCTGATTTTCTTTTCTAATATTTTCTTGCTAAGTGTTTCCTTACACATCATGCCTAATCTTGTCAATATTTCTTTAGGACTTTCCCCTTTAAATAGCTCTGGATGAGTGGAACATCCCGTACTTTTTCAAAGATCTCCTGGAGTCAGTGAAAGCCATTTGTGTGAACATGGACAGCTGAAAGAAGCACAGGCATTGTGAGCCCTGCACAGTCTTAAGACAGCCTGTGTTTGGGATGTGAGAGTAGTATGGCATTACTCTGTTTGCTTTGGAAGGTAATCTAATCTAAAAGAGCTTGAAACAATTTGCAAATTAGGATTGTGGAAACCTCAATGTCGGGTTTTTTTCTTCTTTGAGAGAAGAAATATTTAAACCCAAAAGAGCATTAGGCAGGAAGAATTTGAGAGATTCAACCTGGCAGATGTTGCAAGGCATGTGAAAGAATAGGACTGAGCTTTACCTATTGCTGGGTGAAGTTATGATCTGCAATCTCTGTTAGGAGCTCCAGATTTCACAACACTTGGGTGGTGGTGTAACAGGAAGAAGGGTGTGGGCAAAACTACAGAGCTACATATGAGTAATTCAAGACCTCACCTGTTTTCCCATATGGAGAGCAGGACAAAGTGGGGAAAGCAGATGGACAGATCAGAAGTTAAATTGCTTAACTTTTGCTGAGCTTATCTGTATTGAGGATAATCTTGGGGGATTTGTGTTTGTTGTGTGCTCTTTGCATTTTTTTGGTGGATGCATTCTGAGTCAGAAAAAAATGAATGTCTGGTATCACACCTTTTATATTCTGTCTCAGCATAGCAAATCTGAGCTACTAAGTTATAGCCAGCAGATGCCAGCAGTCTTTGTGGAACTATACTGCTAGTTTACTTGGATGTGTTTTCTGCAATGATGTTCCCACTGCTGAACAAGCTACCTTCTTAATAATATCAAAGGGGTGGAATTACTGTCTCATTTCTGTGTGAAAAAGTCTCAGTGAGTATTACAGGAAGATTATGACCTTAAGTAGTGCCCAGAAGTGATATGTCAGAAAGAAAAAGCTATGATCCCTTGATTTCCTTTGAAATTCAGTCAACATCACATATGTTTAATAAATGCATGTCTTCCTGCAATTCTTGAAATCGGGGTCAGGACTCCAAAATGAAACTTAATGAGATTGTAGTCAGTGGCTATTAAGGCTGGAGAATCAAGAAAGGTAAAAAATAAGGTAGGTGATACAAGCTTGCTGTTTTCCAAAGCTCAACAGTTTTGTGAGCAAAATGATCTGCTTACAGGGTGTTTTTAAGATGGAAGTAATTTTATCTACAGGGCTAAATTTGGAATCAGTTTACCCAGCCATCTGCATCTGTGTATGTGGCAAGTCTAATGTCTTGATTTGAGGATTAAATTTATACCATGCTCTAATGTATTTTTCTTCAGACACCTTAGGTTTTGGTTTTGTTGTGTTTTTTTTTTTTCTTTTTCTGTTATAGTGTGGCATCTCATTGTTGAATATTGTTGCATTTCTTGTTTACTGATACCTTTATGAAAACATTGGTGAAAGTTTGTGAAAACTCAAGGCTCCTTATACTCTTATATGTCAGCCGGTGATATTGATACTGAATGCAATTAATGCTCTTCCCTTTGTAATCCAAGCTAATGACCTCTAATCAAGATTATGTAATTCAACAGATAGAGCAAAACCTACTGAATTAGGATGCTGTGTGGTTCTATTATCTCTGGATGTGCAGCATAGCACGTATTTTTGTATCTTCTGAACATTTTGTAGATCACTAGCTGAATTTCTGGGAGCAAATGCATTGTATTTTTGAGTAAGTGAATTTCACTTTCTTTCAGCACTAATGTTCAAGTCGTGTTTCTGCTGAATTACACATTGTTAATTAAGAATAATTTTATCTCTTTGGTTAACAGAAGAAATTGGAGCATTATTAGGGTGTTGGCCTTGCTGTTTCCATAACAGGTTAGCTGAAGCTGTTTAAAAGTGCTCACAGTAAAATTGGGTCTTCTGCTTGGACGTGTAGAAGTATGTGTTTGGTTAGACCGTTATCAAATTGGAGCAAGTGACTAGAAGTGGTAAAGAGAAGACAGGCACAGTAATGATAAAAAAGAGAGAGACAATTAGGCAATGCATGGTCACGCAGAGCACTGTCACTTTGCTGATGTAATTTGTGGCTGTAAACAGAGGTTATGGTGTCGTGCTGCAGCTATCCCAGCTCTTCTCAGTTTTGTACGTTTTCCTGCAGCTCTTACAAGCCCAGTCCTAGAACACCGCATTCCCTTTTGTGTACTGCTCCTTATTTATTCTTTTTTTTTTCCTAACCAGAAGAGATTATATGGGAAAGAATTCAGGCAGGATTTGGAAAAATAATAGAGTGTGAAATGAGAATTAAACCAGAAAACGTTGCAAAGTGTCTGTATACATCTGTTAGTGACCTCGTCTGTATTGACTGAAAGTATTGGTAAAAGGTTACTACAAAAAGGGAGGGCTTTTAAAATTTTAACGAGGGGACTTACTTCCCAGACTTTGGTCTGTGTGTAAAGGTATTACCACCCTGGAAGTGGTCGATAGGAGTTAAGTTGTGTAAAGCACCGGCAACTGTGTATTATAGAATGATAAAACTTTGGTAGAATGAGGGATTCTTTGGTAGAATGAGCTACTTAACTCCTCTCTTGTATGATCATTTTTGGTATTAGTGACATGTTCTGGTTTTGAACACCTTTGACCTAATTTAACTGTAGTGTGACAACATTGAGAATATAGGGCATTTACATCATGGAAAGGAGAAAGGAAAAGACATTGAAGTATTTCCTTATTTAAGTGTAATATTTTTCCTTAGTTAAACATATGCAATAATATAAATCAAGATACAGCAAAAATAGGCTTCAGTAGTATTTGTCTAAAGTAAGCATATGCAATCTTTTAAGTGCTGTGTGACATTTTAGATTTTATTTAATTTTCCCTTTAAGCTTCAGACTAGAAGTTAAAGTGCCCTCAAGGAGTCTTTAGTCTAGTTGAAGTGCTCTGATTGCACTGATCTTTTCTTCCTTTTCCTTCTCTGGTAGTATTTTAAGGTTTGTGGATTGTCAGGGAAGAAGTGCCACCTCTCTTATTAGGAACATTGGCAGCTAAGGCTACTCAGTGCCTTTTCAGTGATCTTAACAATCACCAGTCAGCCAGAAAAGGAGGAGAACCTTGCAGAATTGCAGGTTATATGCGACCCTAATTCAGAAGTGTGTCTGTAATTTAGAAAACTTGCAGGGCAGGTTGTGAGAGCCATGCTGTGGTTGGCCATCTCACTGGCTGTCTGCTTCTTCCCAAAAAAAAAAAAAAAAAGCTGTTTAAAATGTTACAACAGCTTTTGTTAAACTTGTGATTTAAAATCACATAATCTCAAAAAATCCAAACCATGACTAAGTATATGAAGATTGTAGGTAGCTCAAAGCACAAGAGATTGCATTTCAAGACCAGTGCTAGCAGAAGTACACAGGAAGAAAGGTCAAAAAACCATGTCTCTTTCCATGTCAGAATTACCAGCTTTTGTTCCTCTAGTTGCTTGGTACCCCAGCTGGGCAGCACTACCCAAAATGGGGTGGTCATACCTGGCTTTGAGCAGAGGTGTCATGGTAGAACTTCAGTGCTTTTCAGTGCAAAGAAATCTAATGGGACTCTTTCATCCTCATGAAATTTTCAGATATATCCTGACATCCTTAAATTTCTGAATGTAGCACATCAAGTAAAGAGCATTAGTCCTAACATTTGGACGACACCCATTTCAACTGGATCTTCTTCTAATACAGTGGTGTTAACAAACAAAGCAGGTTAGGTTCTTGGTTTTTCCTATATTCACATAATTCCTTATTGTTCTTAATTTTATTTATTTAGTTTTTAAGAATCCAGCTTGTTCTAGTATAGTCCTTACAAGGAAACATTTCAGAAGATCGAATGAAAAGTCACAGTTCCAGTAGAGTATGTTTATGGTATTTAACTCTTGTTACTCCTGAGGCATCACTCTCAGCTGGTGCAAAGTCGTAAGGATCTCTAGATTCCATCTAATTTGTCTTCTAAAACTGCTAATGAGCTTTACAGATGTCTGGGTGACTCTGCAGAATGGCTGGGAGCAAACTGTTTTAGGCAAAATCCTTACAGGTGAATAGTGGATGTAAGCCTATTTTTCGTAATCTTCATTCTGCCATCATAGTCCCTTGAGGATCTTTTGGAGCCTAGTGGTGGTTTTAGAAATGTATAAGGTAGCATTAGAAATAGATGCATATGGAAGTAGCAATAATGAAGGAGAGACTATTTTACCACTGTTGGTGATCGTCTGGAGATGAATTTCTTTATGTTAAATTCCCAAAGTGCTAGGAAGTCATAACATATAATAAAAAATAGCAGTTTGCATCTCTATTATAATTATGGTGTTAAATTTGTGCTGCTTTCTTGCCTGAATTCCAATATGTTTGGTCTGAATTGTTTGTAAGGGTAGAGTAGTAATCCATCAAGAATGACAAAATTACCATGGTTTTTTTGTGTTGTGTTGTCCAAATAAAAATCCCTTTTCTGTTTGTACCTGCATATATTTAAGACTGCATTTACCTGTTTGTATGTTACCCATTTGTTAATGGTGCTTTACAGTCATATGAAGAGATACAGTCTTTCCAAGATATTTTTATGTAATTATGGCTATTTTCTATAACTTCTCTGGTTTTTAACACTTAATTAGGACAAATGCACCTAAGTGATTCAATTTTCAGTGCTGTCTGGTTACCCCTGTTAGAAATTATTCTTTAACTTTGTGTGTTTGCTTTTTTGAGGATATCATGACTCATTATTTACTTGTGGGTAATCATCTTTAGTAAACAGTGCATCTTGTGAGAGCTAATACAGAGCTCTGTGTGTATCAGTTAGAAAGAGACCCTTCCAATTCAAAAGTTCCTGCCAGCTGTCACCTCCTCAGCTAATATCACCTCATAATGTATAGAGCTAGTCACAAAATACAGAAGTAATGTTTGTGTTTTGAGAAACAGGGAAGTTGCAAATAAAGCAGAACTCAGTAACATGTATGACTTCAGGACTGCAGCAAAATATATCTGGGCAAATAATACTACAGATTTCTATTTTGTGTCTGGTATGTGATTGCTATATTTAGTTAGTATTGTATACATTTTCAATTAATGGAAGCAACAAAAAATTGCATAAAATAGAATAACTTCATCTTATTCTTTTTCCTGCTGTGGGGAGAAAATATACTTTGTATCTATTACCAGTTCCTTTCCTTAACATGATATCTTAGGTTTAGATTTTGAATCATTCCCTGGCTGACTAAGTGATGACTCGCTCATTTTGTCTCCTATTTATAAAAGAAGTGAAAAGATTTAGCTCATGAATGTTTCATACAGACTACAGATGTACTGGTTGGGGCCAAATGCTGTCCTCAGTTACGAGTCAGTGTCGCTGGTGAGCTGTCAGTGGCAGCGTTGTGAATGTATTTCAGCGTAGTACTGAGATTTAAATGTTTTGTTTCTAGTGTGCATATGGGGGTAAGAATTAAGGAGATGGTAGATAAACTGATTATAAAAATAGATAGGAAATAGAGGTTCATTTTCCAGTCCAACATGCTGCTGCCAGTACTGAAGCAAGAGTAAAACCATTACTCACTGCCCTGCGGGTGCTGCACCCTGCAATGAATGAGTACCGTATTTTAAAATATCTAGTAACATTATGAAAAACTGAAGTCGAAGCAGAAGTTCAGATCTTAATTAGTGAAACTGCCTTCCCACCTTTGGTGCTGCCAGCCAGAAAAATCTGATTATATTTTAAACTTTCCCAAACGGACTTTGCCTCTTCCCTTCTTAGGAACTGCCTATGAAACCAAGAGCAAGGAAAGGTGTAGCACAGAAGGCAGCTTTACGTGCCTTCATAGCCTGGTTTCAGGTTGATAATACCCTCTGAAGTTTTACTGTATTCTTTCAACCTCCCTGTTTTTCTGTACTTTGAAGTTAAAAACCAAGTTAACCTTTGACCAAGAATTTCAAAATCACCTGGTAGAAAGCCCATCCCTTTCTGCTGCCTGATAAATGAAAAACTCTCCTCTGCATATAGGACTCAAAAAAAAAAAACTCTGTAGAAAAGATGTGAGGCTTTGTTAATTCTGAATTGCAGTTTTCCTGGATAATTCTCTTTAGGAGGAGGCACCTCTTCCAAGTGTTTGAAGCCCTTCCTTCCTTTTGGACCTGGAGAATAGAATACTGAGCAAAAAATAATTAGAGGGAAAATGTTAGCAGCACTGTTATGATGTGAAGACCTTACCTGCAGCTGGGGTCTGCCAGGTAAATGAAGATGGCTGTCAGCCTCACCAGCTCGACACCTGATATAAAAGAAGAACCAACACAAAGGAAGCTAAATGGAAATACACCCCTACCATGTGGGTTTTCTGCCATAATGAGGAAAAAAAATCCCTTTCTGCTGAGCTTAAGGTTGTTTTTTTCCATTGCTTGTCTCATTCAGCATCTATTTTCTGAAAAAGGGCAGAGCATGGGCCGTTGCTGGTATCACAGCCCTCTCCAGCTAGTGGGCATACCAAGTCCTCTCAGCCCCTGTACTAAATTTCAGTAGAAAACAAAGAGCATTGTGAGGTATAGGGCAGATGGTATATTTCATATTAGAAATTCTGGTCACTGCTCCCTGCATGAGCATCTTGAGGTTTCTGAGTGAATCTGTTAGCAGTTTCATAGATTTCTGTCCTCTTGTAAGGCTTTTTCAAACTTCTTTTCTGATCCCGTGTCTGGGTGGCTCGCAGGGGCGCTCACGGGCTCTGCTCTATCTGTGGTGGGAGGGTTTCGTGTCAGGGGAGAGCTGGGTATTGGTACCTCCTGGGCGTGGCACCCCCGGTGCTCCGAGAGCTAGCGCCCTCCCTCTGCTGCCTTACAACCCCCTCAGTGCTCCTGGCAGACGGCTTCACAGGGAGGAGGCTTTCTGTCAGATGCATTGGGTAGCATCAGTGGCATGGTTCAGCAGACCTGCAGTTCTGAGTGAGAGGGGGAGATTTACAGACTGCATCATGGTCTGTAGAGCTGGGTGAGTGATCAGCACCTCTCTTGCATCCATGGGTAGTCCAACAAGCTCTGCAGTGTTGTCTGTGCATATATGCTGAATGCTCCTCCTTCAGGTTGGGAAAGTCAGAGATACCTGCTCATGATACAGCTCTGAAAACATTGGGGTAGAACATTTTTAGTTCCTTTTCAGGGGGCAATATGTGTGTGGAAGGGGCGTTCTTCTAATGGAGGCAGTGTTGTTTATTGTGGGATGCACAGGGAAGGCAGGTGGGACATGAACCTCTGAAGTTCTACCAGGATAATGCAAGACAGGTCTTTTAGGAGAAAACATAAACATGTTTGGCACATATACACAATGAAGTGTCTTCTGTAGGACTCATTCTTCCAGTGTTGCCTAATCAATTTGGTATGCTGTTTGTGAAGGTTTGATTTCTTTTATGCCTTGTGTCTCCTTCTAGTATTCATATGTCTGGCTGGTGAAGCCTTTTGATGCTATGTGTTGTATTAATAGCCCTTATGAACTCGTCTTGCAAAATCACTAGATTTTAATCACTCGCTTCTTTGAGAACTGAATCTTAAATATGCAGACTCCTTGGCACTTAGACAGCTTTATTTGTCTATTAAAATACATTAAAAGACAAGTCAGTCTATCCGAGCTGGCTATCTTGAAAGGGTTACTGATTAAGTTATCAGCTTTATCCAGGGGCAGCTGGGAGGTGAGTAACAGTAGATAGATGGACAGAAAGATTGGAGAAGAATTATTAATTTAAGTATCTTGGAGTCATAAACTCCTGTTTTAGCAGAGCAAGTCTGTCATTATCTGTTTTGCTCTTTCTGCGGGAAGTTCTGATCTCTCTAAGGCTGCTGCTGAGTGCCATTTTGAAAATCTTGTCAAGGATAATTGCTGTTGCGAAGGTAGACATTCACACATTCTGGAAGATGCCTGGGATATAAAAATGGTGATGTCTCTAACTACCCATTTCCTTGCTTTTTCTCTTCTTTTCCTGAAATTCTGAAAAAGAGGTGTTAAGGAATGACGCTGGTAAAATGGATTGACTGCCCTTGAGTTTTTAAATTTCATCTTTCCTTTGTTTCATCTTTTGATTTCTTTTCTTTGAATTTCCTGGATTTTTCTTTACCTTTTAAATTATCTTTTGTGGAGAGTTAAAACTCTCAGAGGGGTCTTTAGACATAGAATATGAACCATTCTAACTTAACAAAGAATAGTTCCTATTGAAGCCTGTCTGTGTGGCAACATGAACACAGAATGGAAGAAAATAGGATATTAAGAAGGAATCTCAAAGATGTGATAAGTCTCCCATTCTTTGCTACTAAAATACCTTAAAAATTGAGAGAAAGCTGATAAGGCAGTGTGTTGAAGACAGGCAATATACTATATAAAAGCACAAGTTTGGCTTTTAGCTTACATAATAGGCAGGGGAAAATGTCACTCCAGATTATACTAGTTGCACTAAATACCTGTCTATTAAAAGCAATTGAGTTTTTTTCCTGCTGTGCTGGCATATAGAGCTGCTGTCTGCTGTGCTGTAGCATTCAACCAATGCAATGTGAGCTATGTTGATTTTTTTTTTTTCCCCTGAAACTCTGTCTATCAGTCACTTTGCAGAAATTGCTTGGAATAACAGATATAAAAGTTGTGTGACAAGGAAGCAGGCTGCTGTTTCATCAGTCTCTGCTTTTCAGTGTCTTTTCTCCGGGTAAAGCAGAATTTTAAGAGTTTTGGAATGTCAATTTTTCAAGTGTTGTGCAGGCAAACTGCTACTTATGCTAATTTTGCTAGGTAAATTTTGGGGAATTTTGATCCTTAGCATTTATATTCAGTGGTAGAAATATGATATGTTTAGTTTAAACTTCTAGAGGCACAGTGCTTGAAATGGGCTGATTTAGCATTACGTTCCATGACAAAAAAGGAGACAAGCTTGTGCTATTGTATTATGATTTTTCTTCTGAAACATGGGCAGAAGTTCTTTAATTTGTGAGAAATCTAAAATATTTTTTTCCTCTAAAATATTTAAGAAAGAGGCTTATTTTTGTGTTTGTTTATTTGTTTGGTTTTAACTGGCCAGTTGAAAACCTTGACTGTTTTGTTATGTTTTGCTTTAGGAAAGAAACTGGCCAAAGTGATCTTTCATTTTCTCCAAATTACTGTACTACTCTGATAATAGTTATGGAATTTATTTTTTGCTGGGTTTTGATACTAGATACAGGATCTTAAATTTTCAAAAGTGACTCATGATTTGGCATAAGGCCGTTTTAGAGTGTGTAACCTAAAACATCTGAAAGATGGTATTCAGTTCTTACTGGAAACAAGATTCCATTAAAGACATTTCAGTTGGTCAGAGAAGTGCCCAGGCATACAAAATCACCACTTGTATGTGCGAACTGAGCTTATTAGATTTCCTTCCAGACTGTGTTTGAAAGCTTTAAATAGTCTGAAAAAATTAGAGGATTAAAATCAACAGATTTTTACATCTATTTATAATCGCATAATACAATGTGTTGATAGTATAATTTATGATATAATGTCATTTATTATAAAACAATTGTGTTATTATTGCCTGTATTAATGCAAGGGGAAGGCAAGCAGGAATAAGTGATGGCTAGACAGCGGGTTAGGTTCTGCTGTTTTGTATACTGCAGTACAGAATCCCCAGTAATTTTCTCTTTACAGCCCTTACAACACTGATTTTGTGGCTATTTAATGGAACCACAGAATCATAGTATGGTTTGGGTTGGAAGGTCCCTGCCATGGGCAGAGATACCTTCCTCTTTACCAGGTTGCTCAAAGCCTTATCCAGCTTTGTCTTGAATATGTCCAGGGTTGGGGCATGCAGAACTTCTCTGGAAAACCTGTTCCAGTGCCTCACCATCCTCATAGTAAAGAATCTCCTCCTAATATCTCATCTAAGCCTACTCTATTTCAGTTTAAAGCCATTCTGCCTTATCCTGTCTCTGCATGTCCTTGTAAAAAGTCCCTCTCCAGCTCTCTTGTAGTCTCCTTTTAGGTGCTGGAAGGTGCTCCAAGGTCACCCCAGAGCCTTCACTCCTTCAGACTCAACAACCTCACTCTCTCAGCCTGTCTTCATCAGAGAGGTTCTCCAGCCCTCTTATCGTCTTCATGGCCTCCTCTGGACTCACTCTAAAAGGGAGTTGCTAAGCAGCCTGACATAAAAGAAGAAACTGAGTCTTACAGAGGAAAATGTAAAATCTAGCAAAGGTTTCTAAAACACCAGCACCAAAATCAGAAGTTTCATCAAATGACAATTTATATATTGATAGATAAAAGTGGTGTGCTATGTTTATTTCTGCCAAGGAAACGTTGTTCGGATTTTTGTCACCAGTAACATCCTGTGAGGATAATCTGAACCAGTACATTGCCCCCAAAATACATCTATAGAGACAGTCCATAAGCATGAGCTTGTTGGTGTGTTTCATTCCCAAACACTGGCCATTTCTCTTAACTGCTAAAACAATTGGAAAATAATTTGAATATTATAGATAAAAAGATCTGATTTCAAATAGATGAGACTGTCATGGTCATATTTTGTGTTTACAGCATCATTTTCAGCACAGCATAAAATAGAAATTTAAAAATTATTTAAGAGTTCACCATGGATGTGTCCTATTGGTCATGTTTTCAGTTCATTACTGTACTGAGTGAAGAAAGCAGGTACTAAACAGATGGAAATCTGAAATAGTTCCATGAAACAAGGAGCTGCTCATCAAATAACCTGATAATAAGTGTCAGCATCCAGTGGGAGATGTGTTCATAGTTAATAATTTTGATTCTTCATCGGTGAGGAAACCACGGAGTATTCTGTCCAAGTTTTTAAAGATGCCATCCAAAATGCCGTCCAAGATTTTGATTAAAACAGAGTATGCCTTTTGCACAATGAGTTGTTGTGGCTGGATCTAATTAGCAATGAACAATTGGAACCACAAGAGAACAAAATAAAATAATGATTCAGATAAATTATAGAGCTTTTCCATTACGTAGTCTGTGTGACTGATCCCAAATACAAAAATCGCAGCTTGTTTTTTTTGTTTTAATTTCAGGATCAAACACCGAAGTTGAAATATTGTATGTAGCAAAAGCTCTTCTGGTTTGTAAAATTGAAAATGTGGCTTTCTAATCCATTGTAGCTTAGCTGTTAAATTCACTTGCTTTGTCATAGAATCACAGAATATCCTGAGCTCCAAGGGACCCACAAGTATCGTGGAGTCCAGCTCCTTGCCCTGTACAGGACAGCCCCAAGAATCACACCATGTGCCTCAAAGCATTGTTCTAACACTTCTTGAACTCCTTCCTTTTAAACAGGAAACTAAACAATTATGAAAACGTTTTCTGAATGAAATGGAAAAGAGAGAAAGTCTTTTTGTCTTAATATTGCCTATGGACATGGAATCACGCATCAGGGGGATCAGGCTGGAAGACTATGAACCTCTGCCTCTGTCCCCTATTTTTCCTGTCCCTCTCCTCTACAGCAGGCTTTGAGCACCTCCTATCACCACCAGCTCTATGCTGATGTGGAAGAATAGTAGAGGTGATGCTGCCTGTTCTTCCCTCCAGTCAGATTGGGACTACTCAGCCCCCTTTCACCTTGGGTTTGCTCCAAGTGCCTCCTACTGCTTTATTCCTCCCTGTGCATTCCTGTCGCACTGCCTTCTTGCAGCTCGGTTCAGGGATGCATGCCAGAAGTCAAAACATTGTAATTAGTGTACTGAAAAGAAAAAAGGTTATACTTGGGAAACACATTACTAGTGCAGCTGATGTCTTTTGCATGGATCTGGAATTCCCTTGATCATCTAATTAACCATGGTGCCTGTCTCCATAAAAGCAATTAATAATATGGTAGTGACTTTTTTTTTGGTCTTACTTTGCACTAGCAACTGTTCCAATGTGTTCAAGTGTTCAACCTTAAAAATCCAATACAGAATTTCATGTTACTGATACCAATAATCAGTTATTTAAAAAATCTAAATTAGGAAAATGAATCACTGGTCTTAGAGAAGAGGTTTTGGAAAGTAATTCAAATTTTATTTACTATATTTTCTTGAGTAACAGTCACATTCTCCCATTTTCGTTTACCAGGAAGCTAGTAAGATCAAACTTATCTCAGAATAAATTTATACAAAATGTTGGGCCTTTGTGATTCCCAGCTCAATGTTTTACTGTGAGGAGATGTAGAAATCATTATGAGTTAACAAGAGTAGAAACTGTGGTGGCCATTCCTAAATAAAAAATGTGCATTGTACAGTAAAATAACTTCTCAGCTACATTCTGCTCAGGGAATATACTGTAGTGAAACCTAACATCATCTTTAATTCAGACAGTGGGATGCTTGAAGTCGTCTTTGCTTTTGTGTTTCCTCACTGTTGGGACAAGCTGGCTGGCAGCCAGCTTCAAAGCTTCCTCTGGACACAGCTGTAACTGGAGTGGGTCTCCTGGGAAATGCTCTGCAACCAGCCACAGGTCTCTGGTGCACTGGGAACACCTGTCCTCGGGAAGCTGCTGGTGAAACAGGAGATCCAAAATACTGGCTGCATCCTCCATGGTTTAGAGCATCCTGCTCCTGTGCATCCAAGCGCCTCTCATGACCAGATGGACCAGTGCAAAGGCAAGAAGATGGACTTTGTCCTTGGTGGTGTGTTACCTGAGGGTGTGCTGTCACTTGTGCTGGTGTCCTCACAGGAGCCTGATGTGTAGCTGGGGTGGGCTCCTGGCTCCGTGGTTCTGCTCGTGCCCGTCACGCAACCAGCGGTGCGGCTGCCGGGCACGGCACGCTCCACCTCTGGGGCTCTGCTCCCCACCCGCTGCCAAGGCTTGCAGCAGCTGACGTGCTTTGGCTGGTTGCTGGAGTGCATCATCTGCCTTTAGTGTGTTTTGTTTCGGGCTCCAGGTTTGCTCTGCTCGTTCATCATCATTTGCTAACCATAAAACGGGATATATGCTACCAACCTCAGCCTATGTAGGAGAGCTTGGCAGAGTCTGCGGGCGTCCTTTAGCACGACATGCATTCAAAATCCCTTTTATGGTAGAAGAGCCCTTACAATAAGCGGTGATAATGCTCAGAGGATTTCTTTTAAAAAAAGTTATTTTCCGTATAGTATTTCTTTTAATACATCCTTAAGCATAAACCCTCTCAGTATAATTACAGCTTTGTAAATCCCCATTATTTGTTCTCTCTTTATAACAAAGGATTTGTCTGTTGAGTTACAATTGCAAGTACCTCATAAACCCAGCAGCCAAGTATTATCTGTGATATACTGGAAGAAACAAGCAAATACCACCATCTTTTTAAAAATACAGAAGTGTAAATGAAGCCTTTTTTATGGAGCATCCAAAGTGAGGGAAATACCACTTTCCCTTTGCCTGCTAGTTGTGCATTCAAAAGTTTTCAATGTGCATGAATCCAGTTTTGAATTCGAATACCTTGATAGATTTTTTTTTTGTTCTGTTTTCTTTTGTTAGAAATAAGCAAATTCCTATTGAAAAAGACAATTCCAATGGATTTGCTTTGATATGTTACTACATAGCTCCTAAACAAATATCTTAGTCAGTTTGTCTCTTCATTGGAGTTTAGCCCTATTCCACCTTTCAAAAAAACCCCCTGAAGCTTCAGCATACTTGACCTTAGCTCCAGAAAATAAAGCAAATATAGTTTCTTAAGGCTTTTATCCTGTTAGCTTAGCCAGAAAACCTTGATTCAACAAGATTTTGAATTTATTCATAGTTGGTTATCACTAGCAAATGATGTCGTTGTCACTAACGATGTTTTCCACCGCCTCTTCACAGAAGATGAAGAGAAGTGAGGCAGCTACAGACACTAATGAAATATAACTCAGTTTAAGTGAAGATTTATATTTGCTCTATATACTGGGCACAGGGAGACATCTTCCTAAGCCATTTTTTAGAAATACCTGTTTCTGTTTCACTGTCTTTTCTTGTATTGACAACCAAAACTGCCATTTGAAAAACACTTCTCAGTAGAATTGTGGGCCTGATGATTATACAGCGTTGTTGTACAATATACTTCAAAAACTTTAGCGTACCATAAATAAGAAGAAACAGCTCTTCTCTTTAAGCTTGCTTTCACTGACTTTCAAATGTCAGATCTCCATTTTATTTATTCTTTAGGTACTTTTCATAGCTCTCAGTGTGCAGTATGCAGAGCTTAAGGCCATTTCTTGCTCAAATCATGCAGTCTGTGCCACAATTCTGAACTGCATTGGGACAATTTACTGGGACACATGCTATACGTAGGAGTTAAATGAAGGCATGTGCCATACAGGTAGAAAAAAGTAGAAAAAAGAAATGTAACAAAAAAAAAAGATCCTAAACTCAAAGCAGGTAGTGTACTACAGACCAGTTCACCATATTTTTCCCCCATTACATGCTTGTATTTAACCTTTGCTTTCATGGAACTTGCCTTAATTTTGGATGGAATTACCCTGACATCTACATTCCAGTGTGCAGGTGTGGTGGTTGTCATCCACCATCCCAAGAAGAACAGAACAACACCAGTTATTAAAAAGCAGTGGGAATTAAAAAAAAAAAAAACATATTCTGGATGTATCATGAGCTGGAGGCTGCCAGGCTTTATTAAGTTCTAGGATGTGTTGGGTTGGTAGTGACACCCTGGAAAAGATAACATAACAAAGTCTGTCATGTTTTATTCTAGGACTCAATAATGAACTTTACTAGCTAGGGATATTATGCAGCAATACTTACTGCACATTTGTCCTTCAAGATACTAGCTTATTTAATTCAGTGATCTCACAGAAGATAAACCAGAGACAATTAAGAAAATCATAATCATTCACTTGTCAGTTGGGTGATTATGAGCAGAAAAGCATATGCTTTCTGAGAAAAAGTATGAAGGCCCAAGTCTTGGCTCTGCAGTACATTCTTTATGCTTACTCAGACATATGGACAATGATTAAAATCAGGCATCTGATGTAAAGCAGTTTGAGTCTAAGGATGATTGAATGGCTGAAGAAACCTTGTTTTGGCTGTCTCAGCTTACTGGCTCCCTGAGTTCCTCTTCAATACGTTGGTGGAGGAGGGGAGAAAATTCCAGGGTTCTGTTTGTATCGACAATCTCAGAAGTGGTGACTTCCACTGACAGTTGTAGTATGTGGTTAAACACACATGGGATGAATACCCCTGAGTTCCCAAAACATCCCATATCACCGTTGTCATACGTTGCATATAAAGCTTGAAGGTTCCCCTTAGATCTGACTGTTAGCTGGTTGGTTTTTTAAAGTTTTGATGAATATCAATAACTAAAAAATATGTGTGAAGGCTTGCTATCAATATCCTGATGCTTTTCATGCTTGAGTCTGTGGTCCTACTCAAGGTTTTCAAGCCTAGGGGGAATGCAAGGTTTCTCATCAGCTACAGTGTGCATTACTATGCTTTCTGTGGCACTGGGCCAGGCCCTATGGAGATGACATCCTTAAATACCTTTCAGAGGAAGAAAATAATTGGATTTGGGACATATGATTATGTTATGTACAGAGAGGATAGCTGCCCTTTTCTGGGATCTGATTAGTTCTCTTGAATTCAATTAATTCTAACATTACAAAAATGCATTAGCTTTTCTTTTTAATGGCATAAACAACGCACTTTTTCTATAAAGAATAGTAAAATAAGTTTGAAGATTTTACACAGTTATTTTTGGTATGGTTTTTTATTTTAAAGGTAAATTAATTTATCGTTGTACTTTTCAAAGTCAAGAATTGCGACATTAACATTTCTAATGTAAATACAATGTACTGTAATAGAACTTGAAGGTCTACCAGCCAAAGTGTATTTAATCTTGTTAATTCTTCATTAAAGCAGAGAATTGTAATGGAAATGTTGGCAAAATAGGACTGCAGACATTACTGTCTGTGGACTCATCATTTACTGAAGAGGATAATAGCTTCTGGACAGTGTTTTTGTAGCATTTCCTGTAAAGCAGCTTTGAGCTCCTTAGTATGGTCTCAAGCATACAGCAGTAGTAATGGTGATTTTTGTTTCCATATTATTCCATCTCTGAACAGTTGGGTCAAGCTACCTGGCTGATATTTAAGACGTCTTAGACCCAGGAGGATGACTAGCTTCCAAAAAAAATCATTGAAGTCCATGATTTCTATGACAGCCAGTCATCAAGAGCAGTAATAAGTGGTGACTCTTTCCTGAGCTCTTTCTTGGGGAGCAGGACAGATGTGAGATAGTGGCTCTTGGCTGGTCAGGCTGGTGGGGCAGCAAAGCACATATTCCACTTTCATTTGGCAGTCCCTACATAGGCAGGTAGAGCTGTGGGTGTGGTTATGTGCAGTTTTTTGGCAACGGTGTTAATTTCTGATCTGTATGTATGCTTTAAATGGAGCTATTTTATGAGTTTTCTGCCTCCCAGCTATGATCTTGTTCTTGCTGTCCAATCTAAACACAGACTTTCTTCTGCCCTTTTTATCCTGCAGAGAGCCTATACCTGCATGCTGATTATGATTAGCATTGCACTGGTAGTAAACATTCTCAGGCTGCATCCCGAGGTCCCAGAGTTCAGGCTGTGCACACAGGCCTATCTGCTGCCTCACAGCACCAAGCAATCCAAGGCACGCTGTGCAGAGTTCCAGAACTGGGAATGCCTGTCACAGATTAGATTTTGGCATGCTGCAGTCATGGCTTTTCCCTCTGCAGAGTGCATGGCACAACTTGCTAACTACTGCAGATACTGGAACTGTGAAATCAAATGGCCTTGAGTCAAGACTGGTCGGGCAGGAAGAATTAAATTAACTTTCTGTGCCAGCAGTGTTCCTTGCATCTTGAGGAAGAACTTTGCTGAGGGAGGTCAGTGAGATTTTTCCCTGCTGTCTTTTTCTTTCCCCTACATTTTTTGTTCTTTTTTACTTCACCTCCACTGACATGCTTTTAATTCTGACTGGGAGCTGCTAAACAGAAGAACTGAAAGCCAAACTTACTGGAGCAGCTTTAAGAATGAATTTATCTCCTGGTCCGCGTTGCTCATCCCCCACCCCTTTCTTTTTCATTCCTTGGCTCTGATGAAACAAGAACTCTCTGGCTTTTTCAGGCCTGGTTGGCCTGGGATCTTTTGTGAAAAAGGAAATTGTAGTTACTTTGTTCAGTCAGTCTCTTTGTGGATCTCTGAACACCACAGCATCCTGCAGGGACTAAAAAAGTAAACTTAAAAAAATTCTGGAGTGAATCTGTCTAGAGGACCGAATAGATTTCCATCTTTTGGTAACTTTGTTTTTTTTTCCAAATGGAGATATCTGTGATTGGTGTGAGGAGCTTGAAAGTAAGTTTTAATAGGATGAATGGGATTTGATGGATAAGAAGAAAAGTATAAGAAGAAAAGTACTGCTCTCATCCCTAATCTGATATCTGTTCAAAGACTTAGGCAGAATATGTACTTTATATCTAAATTTTCTGAAGAGCACCTGGATGTCTTTTGTCCTACTATGTACTGCATAAGTGTTGGATGATATGGAAATTAGTTGTTTTAGCTAATTGGGTGTATTCCTTTTAGAGATCAAACCCATATTTAAGTTAATGACAAATTATCTTCAGTTTTTCAGTTTCTGCTAAACAGCATACAACAAAAAAGGTGAAATAGTAATGATTGAAACAAAAAGGAACATTTTTATTTGTGCAACTCCATGCAGTGAGACATTTTCTCTGTATTAAAGTAGAAAATTTTAATTTATATCTGTTCTGCTCTCTGATCGTTTTAGCAGTATTGGTTTCCTGTGGTTCAACAAGTCAGTGGTGAGTTTTCCTTAAGAAAAATCATGATCAGCTTCATCAGTGGCAAAGTACATTGTTTTAACAATCTCTATCAGTAGGGTTTTTTAGCGTTAATTATAGTATTTATAAAACTGAGAAGGTTAATAAGTTATTCTGAAAAAGATGGAACTTGAAAAAAGATTAACGATTTTTTCCTTTCTTTTTTTTTTTTTTTTTTGATACCTGGATTGAAAGGATAATTGTAAATACCCTGTTGAATTTACAGAGCCTCTTGTCACTGAGTGTGGACAGTTGTCTACTTAGTTTAACTTAGGTACTGATGTGCCTTTGGGGCAGTCTGGTAGAATCCTCCTCAAGTCTGTCCAAAGTTAACACATTTGATGACTGGCAGCAAGTATAGTTTTTACTGTAAAGAGGCATATGCTTAGCAAAATGACACATCTGAATATTGCAATGTAAATGTCCTCACTTTTTTACTTTTTTTTTTCCTTCCTGTAGCGCTCTCCCCCTCCATCTAAGCAGTAGGCATTAAGCATGAAGGCAGTGCAAGCAGTTAACAGAAGATATCTTTTAATTTTAAATTCTTTGCCAAGGTGTCCGAGGTAGATAAGGCAGGAAACCTGATAAGTCTTCTGCAGGGACCAATGAATGCTTGAACCTCACTTATCCGGTGTTGTTTTGGGCACTGGAGCAGAGGTTATCTCCACTTGGATGAAAGCCAGATCATCTGAGGCTAGAGGCTTCCTGCTACCTGATGGAGATAGCAGTAGTGGGTCCTCTTGAACAAATGTCTACTGAGACCATTGGGCTAAACAGGGAGCAGGGCCCGTGAGAACCTGTGATAGGAGGTGCTCATGGCCCTCATTATAGCTTATCCTGTTATCAACAGCTAGATCAGATAAGGGAAACTTATGCAAATTGTTTTTTTAAGTATGCTAGGGTGTTGAGGTTTTTTTTTTTTTTTTTCCCTGAGAGTCATAAACCCTGCCAAAGTAAGCTTTCATTCTTCTTTTAAAAGTATGTAGGATGCGTTAAATATGCTTCAAAGCAGCTTGCACTGTGAGTGTTTCTAGCATAGAAATACTTTGCTTTAAAACTGTGGATCTTGTCACAAGTCCAGGATGACTTTTATTCTTCTTCAGACTTGCTTCTGTACCTGCTTTATGGTTAAAACAGGCTAGCCTGTAAGATACTCCTATCCCTTCCCAGAAAGAATCATTCTGGTCCCAGAAACTTTGTGCTGTGGACCACAGAAGTATTGTGACAGGTGAGTAATAGAGAATCAGGGATGCAATATGTCCTCAGTTGCACTCTAGCTAGCTTCAATGGGTGTTTTGCATGAGAAAAGTAAGAAGGATTTGGCTTGTGCTGTAATAAATCCCACTCAATCCTATTGAAACCCTGCATAGCATCCAGTGATAAAATACGTACTGGTTCTGTCCCTCGATTCCTGCATGCAAAATCTTTCTTAAATTACCTTTTGTGGGTGACCCATACCTGAAGCCAGACAGGTAAATGTGAACTAATCTGGTACTGATGCATGTTTTTAATAGCTGATTATCAGGGGGAGCTGTAGAAAAATTAAACCTATGAGAATTTTATGTTTGACTAAGTAGATAAATCACCCTAGAGTTATTCTTCTGCCTTTAAAGGTATACATGCGCATGGTACTCCGTTGCAGGAAATCAGACTTTGTAAATGTCAGCTCTCATGAGCTGACTCATAAAAATGGGATCTCATGTCTTTTCTCAAAATAGGTGGTTAATCCAATGATTTACTGCAGTCCAGGAATGTCTTTAAGTTTACCTGTTCCATTTGTGAAATAGTCTCATTTTATAGGTCTCCCAAAAATATCAGGTGACCATACCCTACATGAAGGGACGAGGCACTTCTACTATTCTCTTCAGCTTTGTTTCCCTCAGATTGCCAGATTCATTCCTAGACGATTGTTTTAACCCTGCTGGCCCCCAAATCACAATATTTTCACTGTAGAGCAAAGAATTCTTCTCTTCAGCTACTGCATTGATTGCATGCTTTGAGGCCAAGCTTCAAATTTGTCCTTGGCAAAGATGAACAAGGTCTCTCCTTGTTTTCTCTTCATCTGTAAATCTCTAACCATACTGACTGATGGCTAATGAAGTGTACAGAAAGTGCTAGAGGTTGAGATGCTTTGCCTGTGACTCAGCATTATTTTCTCTTCTTTTCAACAAATACTGCTAATAATTGTCAGATTTTATTAGACTTCGCTTTTTGTTTTCTATTTCATGCTGTATATTACGCTAATTTAGAAAATGAAATAAGAAAAAGTGTGATTTTTGTTCTTGCATGTATTGGTGACAAAAAATACCCATTTACTTCAGTGTTACCAGTGTTCAATTCCCAATTATAATGCTGATGCTTGCAGATAGTTCTCCCCCGTTGTAAAGGACTGAAAAAACTCACAAAGAAATGAAAGGTTAATTAATATTTTTGCAGGCCTCAACATTCATCGATTGTTCTGAGTTATGCGTGAACTTTCCCAGAATACTCTTAAAGCTTATTTGTTTTTGATTTTGTGGTGTGTGTTGGTAAATTGTTGACAAATGTGTCATACAGAGCAGCTGAATTGAAGTAGGTGTTTATTGAAATGGCTTGATGCTTTCATTCTTCTAAACTGCCACTGACCCTACCTTTTTGGGGATTGAGCAGAAAATAGCTGCTTTTAAAAAAACCTTCCAGGCTGAGAAACTCTTTAAACTCTTGACTGCAATGCAAACCCATCTTCTAATAGAAAATATCAAATGTCCAATAAAAATAATGGCAATGCAAACACAAATATTGTTCATAAGATGCAGCTTGAAGTGCAAATAAACCTACTGAATGTGTCTAATCAGCCAGTAGTTTAGGTGGTGAATTGATGAGATCAGTTGTTTGTATTGATATTTCCAAAGCATTTGAAATGTTTGTTCAGAACACCTAATTAAGATGGCAAATAAATAAAGGCCTCCACTCCAGAGTGTTGAGAATTATTAACCCCGCAAAATGACAGAGACTTACTACAGTTATATAAAAAGAACCTTTTCATTTTGGTGTTAATTGAAGTGAAACTAAAATAGTTACTTCAGAAGGTTCTTTTTACCAAATGGACCTTTAATACAGATTTCTTTACTCTTTTCAGTGAAAGAACAGAAAATGAAGCTCTAATAAGGTAAGATTTTTTTTTTTATTCCACTTTAGTAAGTTTTTCAAGTTAATTTGAGATGATTTTAGCAAATATGCTCGGCATTTTAGGCTAGATCCTGGACCAGTAGATTTCAGCATTTCACTAGTAGATCCCAGTTTGGGCCAGTACTACAAACACAAAAGAGTATAGTATTGCAGAATGAGTCTAATGACATTTAACTTTTTTGGTTGTTGTTACCGAACCACTATTTGGTCTTTAATCAAAATAAGATGCCTCCATAGATTTGGAAACTTCTTTTTGCCTGTAAAGAATTTACAGGTAATTATTTTTCAACTGATGCTATAGTTTTCACTATGCAGTCAATGAAAGTCTTCATTTTCTTCCACTTTGAAAATGAAATATTAGAGGATATGCTGGTAAAATAACTAGCTTGGTCACAGAGTTTTGGTTTTTGAGATGTGGTGGTGGGATTTTATGAGTTACATAGTTAAATAAATAAAGGAGGGGTGAACTCTTCTAGGAGGGAATATTTCCCCTTATATATAACATAATTCAGTTGCATTCTGAAAATGGATTCTGTGTCAACTGCTAGATGGGCAAAAGGCAGAAGAAGGTCTTTCAATACACTACCAACTGCAAGAGGAATTAAAAAGTGACTTTATCTTTCCATTTCTTCCCTTGCTTGTGAGGATGCTGACACTCATGTGGTGTGTCACCTAGAAAATGAAGCATCTATGTCAAATAACAAAGCCAGGTGTACAATAGCAAGTTCTTCTGACAGGCAGCTGAAGTATGAACCTGTTCAGAGCATTACAATAATATATAATTACTTTTCTGTCACAGTTAATATTTCAATTCTAATGTCATTCTCAGGATTCCAAGGAAGGGAAGTGTTGTTGGTTATAGTTTTCTTTTCCTCCCATATTTGCCTGGTTTGGTTTTTTATATCAATGGTTAAAGCAAAATTTTGCAGAGTTGTTAGCTGGATTTCTTACACCTATTTCAAGTCAAATGGCTTCCAAATGCAAGAGTGTTCAAAAGAAATTTTTTTAAAAGCTGTTGACATCAGTAAAAGTTGATATGTCTTCATAAACTGTGTTCCTGGTTTGCAGAGGGGCATTCTTGGAATAGGGAAGAGGAAGACTTAAAAAAAAAGGCATTTAAGCTATGCAAAATATAAACTGCTAGAAACCACAAGTAAGTAGAAATGTGAAGTATTAATGGAAAAAACAGTAGTGTTGTGAAAAAGTAATGAGGTGTCATAACAAATGATGGTGTAAATAGCAGACTATCTTTGCAATTCTTACTTTTTATTGGTACATGGGGAGTATGAGCATCTATTTGCAGCTACAAAGGTGTGTGCTCATATAATATATCTCAGCAAGATGCTGCTCCTATTTTTCACCCAGTCAGTAAGAAGAACTGAAAACCCTTCTGGAAGAGGGCTAATGAAGCTAAGGAACTTTATAATGTGTTGAGAACCACATGGGTAGCGCAGGGATTTAGTAAATGCCAGAAGAAATTCTAGTTCTGAGCAGTCTTTGTACACTGATCTCATCAGCATCCATGATCCAGGAAGAACACAAGTCCTCCTTCTGTCTCTTTACCACGATTCAGCCATACAACCACTGGGCAAATGTTGCAAAAACGAATTAAACTTGCTGTGTCTGTAGTTGATCACCTAACACAAGGGAGCTTTATGTGGAGCCTCTGAATGCTACAGTAATACAAATACCTAAGTAATATGCCTAAGTAATATAGCATGACAGCAGTAGTGGAAATTTACTTATTTTGTTTATCAGAGCCACAGCTGGAAGTATTTTAGGATATACATTGCTCACTCCTGGATTTCTGTCTTGGCAGCGCCTGCAGAAAGTACCAGGTCATTTTTATGTGACTTGACATATGGGCTGTAGAAAACCACCTGCCATCAGCCATCTTTTTCCTTCTAAGTTAACTATAGTGTTTAGTTACTACTGATCCAGTGTGAACTAGAATTTAACCTGAGTAGGTTGAAAAATGTGGCTATGCAGGCTGAAGTGCTGTTCATCCCAAATTTCCAGGTCATACAAATGGGTGCTATGGAAGCTGGAAAAGCTTGGTAAAGAAGATGTTTGGTGTCTTCCCCTTGCATTTGAATTGACTTTTCTCTTTTAGTCTCTTTAGTCAAAAGCTTTCTCTAATACACCACTGCAGATGCTGTGCGATTGACTCAGGAATCCCTGTTTTGGTTTGCCAAGCAGGCAAACTATTATCTCAGGTAAGAGAATTTCGAGGTGTGATGTGGTTAGTATCTAAAAATATCAGTGTAGTGAGATGGGATAGGGCTCCAACAGACAAAAACGTGGCAAGATAAGGAAGAGGAGTTCACATTGGAATTACGATACCGTGGGTGTAATTAACCATTGGAAGTGCTTAGAAAGGAATGTGGTAGATCACTTGGAGTAATTAAAACAAGATTAGATCTGCTTCTGAAATATCTTCTAGTAGAGTTACAAGTTCTTGTGCTTTGTAAAGAAATTGCTGCATGAGGTATTACAGGCTGTGCCAGGCAGGAAGTCAGACCAGATTACCGTAAGAGTTCCTCCAGGCCTTTTAAATCCACATCTCCACCAACAAAGGCTCTTATGTGGTACAGGCTGCCACAGAAATCCAAAATCTGAGGTGGAGCAGGTCACTCTTGTTTCAGTCGTGAAAGGTTGAGAAGTCTTTGAGTAGATCCTTGCAGAGAGGTGGTGGGTACTCAGTGCTGCTGAGCTTGTACATTCTGTGTGCTTCAGTCCCATGGGCCAATACTGAGCCAGTTCCTGCCCTTGTCTGATCAGCCCATAAACACATTCTTCTGCATTATCTTCTTATATTTTACCTGATTTATTTAGTGGTTTGCATTTTTTATTGAGTTCAGTGGAAGATAATAATTATTCTATGATGCTTATTGAATCCCTTCTGTGATACAAGTCCTGAATGAGTTCAGAATTTTCCTCAGTTACTCAGTGAGCAGAATTCCATTGTCTTTAACACAGATCTGCTATAGCTACTCTTAATATCCCTATGAGTAGAAAGGGCAGGGGACATTTTTAGCAGATTATATAGAATTCCTAAAATAAAATAATCTGCTTTTCCCAAAACTGAAAATGTAGTAACTTGTATGTTTGCTCTGGGACCTGCATGGACTACTCAGAGTGGAGGATGCTCATTTTCTAGTTCTCTTCAGCTATAGGGAAGTGTATTCTTGACTTACTGGGTAAGAGGCAACAGATCCTTTTAATAGGAAAGAGATTAAAATAGATCAAAAAGTAATTTTATACTAGAAGAAACACAAAACACTGTGATGAACAAGAATAGCCCTGGCTCCTTGTTACTTTGATAAACTCATTAATTTCAACGTTCAGAATTAATCAGGAACTACTGTGCAAAATCTTGCAAATGGAAAAATCCATCAACTTGAGCTCAGAATTATGTCACTCTACTGTACTTAGGTTGCATAGCTTTTGTTACAGGCACGTTCAGTGTAATTCCACAGCAGCATGACAGGAAGAACTGCTAAGAGTTGTCCTGGCTGTATGTGGGGATTAAAACTTATTCAGGAAAGTTTTCATGTAATTCTGGCTCTGTAGAAAGATATGTGAAAAAGATTTTCTGTAAAATTATCCAGGGTAAATTCAAGAGGGAGCCCAGGAATATTAGAAGATTTTTTTTCCCCAGAATACCTGATATCCAGCCTGACAGCAGGTACTTTGCATTTGCTACCTGACCATCCCTACTGCTCTCCCTCCCTGGACCAAAGTGTACTTATGGTTTACACATGGCAACCTAGATCTGAATTGGAAAAAATATTGGACTAAAACAATAGTAGAACTGAAGTAGAGAAGAGAGATACCATTGTGTTTGATAAACCAAAGTGAGGTGGTTGAGGTAAGTAAGTCTGTGTCCCTCCATGTGGAGGCTCCACCTGCTTTCATAGACATCCAAGGAAGAGGATAAGACACTGGAAAAAGATTTAAAAAAGTTAATTACCCTTGCTAGTAGGTTAGGGATTCATGGCTGTGGTGAAAGGAGAGAAGACTTTGGTTAGTCAGGAATCAAACATGTTTGCGTGGTTGCTATGCAATAATAGTTGTGATTTTTTAGCATGAGGTTTCTTCTGCACCACGTCTCTTGAAAATATATTACATGCCTATGGTTTTCACAAATTCCTGATAGCCATAATACTGACTGTGGAGAGTATTTAAAAACAAACTTCAGGATGTCTCTTTTTCACATGTTTTTGTAACCAGTGAGTCACTCTTAATGGATACTTCAGTTCTGAAAAGGAATGGAGGAGGCAGTGCCATGGAAGAAAATTGCCCTCTCCATTAGTAATGTATTTGAGACACCATATTGCTGCTATTTCCTTCCATATGAAAGCCTATGGCAAAGTAATTTAATGTAAAGGAAAACAGTATTTTCTACCACAGAAGTGCCTCTACTGGACAGTGGCACACAAGCCTGCAAAATTGACTTTGGTTATCACTGAGGGTTTCCTTGGCATTTCTTTCTGTTCAGGCAATTAATGCTGTAAAAGCATTCCAGATGACAGAAAAGAGTAGTTGTGTAGAGGTCTGGGGAGTTTCTTTGGCACATCTCCAGTGCACTGCTAGTCCCAAATTCATTGTTTGTATCTAAGAACTGCCCTTGCTTTAAAAGCTCAGTTTTACTGCATTTGAAAACTATTCAGTCTTGTTTCCTGCACTTTGTTTACTTAATAACCCCTATACAAGAATCCATGATTTTGCCTGGGTAACTTGCTGCTCTCTTTCAAGAGAGAAATATACTGGTTTTAAATTTTTTTAAATCCCCATGCTAGGTCGGAGCACAAGTCAGTGTAAAGAAGTACCTGGTGCTTGCACTATGCTCGCAATGTCTGCTCAGATGAGAGTCAAGCATGCTGTGCTCCCTGTTACAGAACTCCGCAAAAAGTGTTGATTCAGGGAAAATCTGCTGCTGTGAGAGAATGGGAGCATCAGGAATGTTCTCCCCTGCTTAATGGAAATGTGGCTTTTGGTGACTAGTGCATTTAAAAAATAGCAGATTGCATGTATGAGCTCATTGACAGAGTCCAACTTGAATATCACAGTGATGTTCAGGACAACAGATCTTCCTGTTTGCTGCAGCCCTGGGAGACTGGATGAGGCTCTGGTAGCAGCAGGCTGGTACGGCATATGTCTGGCTGCTACCAGAGGAGATTTGCAGTTGTACAATTTTTGGTTTTGAGCAACCTTTAGAAGAGTGCATCTGAAAAATTGCCAGGATGGCCAAACAGTTTAATTCCCATCAGCAGGAGAGACAGCTGTTCATTTGACTACAGCGGCTTCATTTGACTGTGTGGATTGTCTTACTGGATGGAATGGGCTCCAGAGACCTGTCTGTGGAGAAGAGAGGCAGATAGGACAATGTGCAGTTCTGTGTCAGAAATTCTCTTCGTCTTTGACATTACAGAAATGGCCTTGCCTTTTGGATATGGTGGAGGGGTACGTTGCTTGTCTAATTGTTTGACCTTTTCCTTTTTGCACATTTCTCTTCTATTTCAGACCTAAGGGATCCTGCATCAACAGAGGAGATGGGTTAACTACAGAATATTTCAGATGGCTGCACCCTGCTGACAGCCCTAGTCAAAGCCTCCCCGCCCCCCCAATATATTACTGTGAAAATATGGATAAGAGAATAAAGGTTGGAAAAGTCAATATTGGCTGAATAATATTAGTCCTAATCTCTCTAAGCAATAGGTATTCTCTGCCTTTTTGTTCACATTAAGGGTCAAAAGCTCATCTAGAAGCTGCTAGAGATCTAGATGGTGTTAGCTATGTTTGCTTCTAGGTCATTCTCATTCAGCACCATCCTCAGAGCAAGCTTTGGTTCTATTGTTTCAGTTTCCCCATCTGTGGCTTTAATCCAGTTCTCTTTCTTTAATCACATCATATGTAAAATTGTCCCATAGCTCTTCTCCCCTCCAAGTTTAAGGTCTCAGTTGTTGTGCAGGAGACGCTGTGAAAGATTATGTTTTGTCAACTGAGGTAGACAGTAAAAACATACACCAAGGCACAAAATCTCCTCTAATCAGTTATTCGACAAGCGCATTTAATTATTTAGCATAACTTGTAAAAGTAATGAAGTCCTTGTAGCATGAGATTTAACACTCTCCTAATAATTTTTCCCTAAGAGGTGGGAAAAGATTGCTGTATTTTTGTGTGCAAACTGAGAGCATGAAGCTAATGAGATTTGACTGAGAATACGTAAAAGGGGCTGGAACCTTTCAGTGCTTCTTCAGAGTTTTGCTAATAGGTAGTAAATCCAAGCACATCCCACAGTTAGATAAGATTCTGCCTGTGTTGGCAAACCAGAAGGTGCTGTCTGATGCTTTGCCAAAGCAAAACAGAGTTTTCTTGGACCAGCTGTATTTTTTTTTGAATGTTTAGCATAGTAAAAAGAAAAGCTGTAAGTCGCAGTCTTGCTCAAGAGGTATCATTCAAAACAATTTTTTATAGCATGATAGATTTCATGTTGCTACAAAATAAATATTTAATCAGCGCTAATATTTTTGGTTCCCTCAGGCAGGGAGAGAAGTTTTAATTTTTACTCAAATAAGTGCAAATGGAATCTAGTAGGAAGCTTAAAGTAAAATGCATGTATATCCTAGAGATTTTTTTAATGCGTTTTAAGTCCAGCCAGCCAGGATTGATGGCTGATTTTGTTCCTGACAGAGAACGCTTTATCTCGAAGTTTAAAAGCCCCTATCCCCAAAAACGGAAAAGAACCCAAAAAATCTGTGTTTGATTGGTTTGAGTTGTATGGTGAACTATATCAGTTACAATTACATTGAAAAAAGAAAAAAAAAGAAGAAAGGCAGCCTGAAATGCTTTGTTTACAAGTCACAAACCTGCCTCAACCATGCCAGCCCAACTCAATGACTGAAGGGAACAGTCTAGTGACTCTGTAGAGTTGCACTTACTGGTTAGTTTCTAATTCCTTGATCTTATGTCATCTACTGGGCTCTTTATTCAGGGGCTTCACTTTGTAATACAAAAGAATATTGTGTGCAAGGAATATTTCTTACCTTGACAGCTGCTCTGTCAAGCACAGTAGCAGAATTTGGCCCTTGGGAGGACATGAGCTCTCGTGGGCTTCCTGCGAAAGCTCTAGCTCCCATGATCCTCATCAGACAGGAGGATGGGAGACAAGCACTTGAATTTTGTGCTTCTCCTGTGTCTGCAGAGGGAGCAAAGACTAAATGGAGCCCACTTTATTTTTTCTTCAAATGTGAACCACTGAGTGAGGCTTCTTCTGCTGTTTTCCCTTTCTGTAAGAGCTCTTCGCTGGTACCATGATGGGCAGACCTCTGTTTGTAATGGATCAGTCTTGAGACAGTCATCATGCTTGCATTTAAGAAAATATTTCAGGACACATCTGCTCATTGGTGCTCTCTCTCTCTTGATCTGTTAGAAACTCATTCCCATCCTTCTAGCCATCAGATCTTTCACTGTCCTTTCACAAATTAATTTAAAAACCAATCATGTCTTCTTTGATTTAATAATCACAGAAAAGAACAAACAGAGGTCAAGGTAAAATAATACAATTTCAGGACGGATATTATGTGTTCTGAACTGAAACTTAAATGCATGTGCACCTTACAGAAATGCAGCAGGTTTTTCTAATGTTCACCCAGAAATTAGGGAAAATATTCCCTGCCATGTCTGACTGCCACCAAGGGAAAGTAGTACTGAATTTTTGCTGACTGAGGATGTCAGGTTAAAATTTTTCACAGTCCTTTAGTTGTTGTAGATATATAGTACAGAGAGAGAATATTATTGAGCAGTTATGACAAGCTTTGACATTTCTGATTTCCTTTATATTAAGATGCTAACCATAGACATATTAGTCTCACCCCCTGATTGGGGCTGATTCAGAGAGCCTTAAGTTTTCAGATACAGTGTGGGTTTGGAACATGTTAAGACATACAGAATAGTAAAATTTTCACTGTAGAGCTGCTTTAAATTACAGTGACAGTACTAACCCATCGAGATTTCCAGGTAAGTAGCCACAGTGCAGATGTTCACCAGGTCTGATTTTCTTAAGATACAGGAAGTTGTGCTTTTTCTGGCCAGAAATTCCATTTCTGAAAACAAATTGATTGAAAAATACTTAGGTTTATAGGAGGAGCTCCTGCTTTGCAGCAGCAAAAGCTAAGTGAAAATGACAGGGAGTGTGCACTTGTTTCTGCAAGTTCTGTCTCCAGTGGGAAAATGGCAGGCTGACCCTGGTGTGTTCCAACTCTGTGTGGGAGGATTTGATGTACTTTGTTTCCAACAGTTAGTTGTAGTTGCAGCTTTCACATCTGGAAGGAGACAGAGGTTAAACACGAGACTGCTGTAAAAATGGACTAGCATTCATAAATACGTTTAAATTTTATTATTCCTTGCTTCCTTGAAATAAAATAATTTAAGAAACATAAAATAATAATGGAAGAGAAAAAAAGTAATTTCTTGTTCTTATAGGATCATAAAATCATAGAATGGCTTGGGTTGGGAGGGACCTTAGAGGTTATCTAGTTCCAACCCCCCTGCCTAAGATACGGACACCTTCCACTTGACCAGGGGGCTCAAGGCCCCATCCAGCCTGGCCTTGAACACTTCCAGGGTTCGGACACCCACAGCTTCTCTGGACAAGCTGTTCCAGTGCCCTACAACCCTCACAGAAAAGAATCCTAACCAGGGTCCTAAATCCTGATTCTGATAATATGGCAGTCATTGTATCAAAACCTTTTAAATCCTCTTAACTTCTTCTGCCTTCCTTAAATTGCCAGTACAGTTGCTCCAACTAATTCTTAAATGGAGTGGAAATTACACAAATAGGAGCTATTTGAAGCTGCAGAATGATTTTACACTCATTCTTATGTAATGAGCTAGAACTGCACAGCTGACCTCAAAAACAGTCTTTAATTCAGAATTCCAGCCTGTTTTTCACTTCAGTGGCTTTGTAAACTTCTCTCTAGTCTTTATACACCATTTTATGTGGTTTAACTGAAATTCTGAGAAAGTAAAGGAAAATGAACCATGGACATGGAGAAATGTGGAAGGACAGATGAAGTGAGAGATTTCACATCGGAATGGGGCACAGAGAAAGCAGTTCTGTAAGAATGGTTTGATCAAAATGTTTGGGATGGCAAAGTGACATTGAGAAAAAACTTGATTAATTGAGAAAGAATGCATGATAGAAAAGATGTGATTTATTGGACTGGAAAGTCTTCCTCAACAACAGCAAGTGGCACAGTCTTCCAAAGAAAGTGTCTGTCTTATTTGGGAGCTGAAAACTTGGTTGAATAAAGACTAGAAAATACCAGTGTAGAACCTGTGCTTTCTGTAGGTGAGCGCTCTTGAAGCAGAAAACCTTTTCTACATCCATATTCTGACTTGCTTGAGAGAGCTCCGTGAATCTGGTTCAGGCTTGGGATAAAACCATAAGGTATAATCTCTCTGCTTGCTCCCTTTTTCCCTAAATGTTATTATACTGCAGCTTGGCTCTGTCCATACAGTCTGAAGCAGACTGTGTTGTAACTTGCTTTAGCCGCCACTGAATTTAACAGCTTTTGGCTTTGTAAGTAATGCCTTAGGAGAACTCTTGCTCATCTGTTCCCTGAGCCAAAGGAAAACTCCCCCAGTAGCTTTCCCAGTGTTTTCTCTGGCTGGAACACGTAGTTACCGATTGCTAGGTGAAGATACACTATCTTTAATCTTATTTTTGTATTTTCAGTTTGTCCAGCTGACATATTCTAAGATAACCACTTTGACTAAAGCAGTGAAAGAGGACTTTCACAATGGATTTTCTTTTCTTTTCCCTGCATTTCATGTAGTTAAATTCTTCCACTGGTGGGAAAAATACTTTTCCTTGATGTAAATGTGTGGCAAGTAGTTGAATACTGAGCCAGTCAGTCACATTTCCCTGCTAAGCATACTATTTCCAATATTTTTCATAACAGAAGGACTTATCTTTGTTTCCTAGCCCTGTATGGTTGGCTTTCTGATCCTACTGTCATTTAATCTGCTGCAAGAAATGCATCCATTGGGAAATTGTTAAATAGGATCTCAATAAACATTTGGATTATATTTAGCAAGTACAAATCACTAGGAGATATTTGCATATTTATTTGTTGAATCTCAGCTTCTACTTCAGGTTAGATGAGACATAAACAATTATACAGCACCTCTGGCAAAGAATTAGTCTTCAAAGCAAGTCAAAGTAACACTGGGAATTTGGAGGCGGACTTCTGAAGTTTTAGAAGATACTGTGAAAGGTTTGTGCTTTGTTTTAGCTCCATACATTTTATGTCAAGTATGGAATTAATGCTGTAGACTTTTACTCCAATACATCGTGTTTGTTTTACTCTAATATATCTTTCTAAAAAATATTTATGGCAGCACTGGTCAGAGACTGCACCTTTGCCTGCATCATTAGTGTAAAAATTACCCTAATTTAAAGCCAGCTGAAATATTTCAGGGGTGGTGGTTTGTTTGTTTGATTGATTTGGGGTGGTTTGTTTGTTTGTTATTTATTTTCCCAGGGTCTATGGATCAGACTCTGCATTGTGCTTTGTAACAGAGGCCACAAATGACTGTGATCTGCCAGAAAGGTTTTAATAGGTTTTATGCAAGATCCAGGACCAGGAGTCTAGGTACCATAGCATGCTTTTGTGCTCTAGCAGAGGAAGTACCTCTTTGGATGTGTACTTGGCCTGCTTCATTTTAGGAGAATCTCTGTGTAAATTATAAGTGAAAATTAACGTAATTAGTTGTAATTAGTATAGTGTTTATAGTGGATACATGTTCCAAAATCTTTAACAACAGTGCAGGAGACTTCATAGTTTCCAGGAACTGTAGATTTACAGCAGCAATTAGATCATTTAGGCCAACCCTGACTACCTTTTGAACTCTGCATTTACTGTCCATTTGCATCTTTGAAAATCCTCCCACTTATTGACAGTTAAATTTGATGCCTCGTTACTTGTTTGCATGAAAGCAATTGGCACACTCTTTCTGTTTGTGTCTCAGTGGGCCTTATTTATTTAGTAGCATTGCTGGATTTTAAAGTTCTGCAGATAAACCAAAGCATTAAGGGCACAAGACTTACCTGCTGTTCATTGCTTGTCCTTTCTTGCATGCCTGGATATGCAGGAAAGACTTGCACTGAAAGTGAGACTGATAAGCTTCATTCTCAAAACAAAGTGCTATTTTTATTACATAGTAAAAGACTTGAGATGACACTTTGCTTGGTACTCTGTTCCTACGCATCCACATGTTCTTTGAAGCTCTGTCCTTAATATTTGTCCTATAAAATATGTGTTGTTTAAAGGGGAAGAAACAATAAAGTGCGTTTTAGAATGTGTGATCCCTTAATGTTATTTCATATTTTGATGGGAATAATCAAGGGTTGGAGTCTGTACCTTGATTAGCAGAAAGATATCCTTGTTAAATCCATGAACTATTTTCTTTTCAGCCACATGCTTCTGCAGTCATTTCCAGTTTTGCAGAATATTATGTTCAAAATACTGTGTTCTGTATGAGGTTCATGTAAACTTATTTTTCCTATTTCACAAGCATGAGGAGTCATTTGTTAGTACCTAGCCTCATCTCAGAAAATTAAGATTACTCAAACTGGATTTGGGATCTCTGACATGAAATTCCTCCCACTACTTCTTTCCTTTTCTTCCACTCAGGTAGGCATCCATTTTTCTTCAAGTTCTAGTAGAGCTTGTGTACAAGAATCTCCACCCTACACTGTAATTACTCTTTCTCTTTTTTAATTTTTTCTTTTTTTTTTTTTTCCCTGGTGTTTGCAAGACCAATTTGCAGTCTTCAGTGGTTAAACTTGGAGCTGAAGAAGATGAAGGAGCTTTTCTGCCTTTGATCACAACTAGAACTTTCCACCTAAGAGAGCTTAGTTCAGGCAGATAAGTGCCTTTCAGTCAGTGGCCAGAGGAAGCCAGCGTTTAATGAAAATTTAGAGTCTGGGCTTAAATAGCTTTGTCTGGGCTATTTATTTTTCCTTGAAGGCAGAGATGAGGAAGGATGTGCAATGATGCAGCACTGAATGAAGGATAGCAAAGGAGACACCAAGACTGGATGCAGGAACAGAAGGAGATTTACTTTCTTCAGTGTTACCTGATCAGATCTATTTTTGTATAGAAATGTCACCTGACAGAAGTCAGGAGAGAGAATATCTAAGTAGTTTAGATGCAGCTAGAGGCAGGGAGCTAAAGCCACAAGGGAACAGAAGAGGCACTTGAGGTGATCTGAATGCATAGCTGTATATAAAAATAGTAGTTGGAAGGGAGAGGTCTTTGAGGAAGCTGACCACGTACTGCATGTGGCTATAATCCCAGCATAGGAGCTGGCACTAATTGGCAGTTGAGAAATCAAGTGAAAGACGGATGTGTTATGATGGAGAACTCAGGAGGAAAAAGTGAGAAACAGACAACTGAAAGAAGAGTGGCACCAGAAAAAAGGAGGATAAGATGGAGATGAGTAGAGATTTGAGGCTGAAAAGGAAGAAGGATGTGATTAAAGAACTGAGGACAATAAATATAAGGTAGTTGAGCAGCACCAGGGAAAAAAGGAAAAAGACCCCAAACCCCATGAAAATCTGGGTTTCCTAGTGGTGCAAGAAAGATGCAAGTGTGTGAGTCTGAAGACTCATTTTCTTTAGGTGAAAAGGCACATCTGTCAGGAGAGTTTATTTGGGGAAAGAGAGTGTTTTGTTTTCCAAGACCAAAGAAACACTATGGAAAGATAAAACTAAAACCATTCCGTGAGAAGAAGCTTGAGACAAAGATCTCAGAATCTCTTTTGGAACAAAAGAAAGATTATATATCCAGCCAGAGAAAACTCTCCTAAAATCTGTGGCTGATGTGGTTTTAGTAGAATTACCTTGGTCTCTGAGAAGGAAGGTGAGTGAATGACAAGCTAATAAAGATGTACCAAGAGGCCTGAAGAACTCAGGGTCATGCAGGCATGAAGAGGTCTTCATGCAATGGGCAATTTGTACTAGTAAATTAAATGGAGTCTAGAAGCAGTCTCTGGGCCTGGAAATTAAATGTATCTACTGTTGACTGTCCCTGGCCTAGTTTTGGTGTATACTTACGGGAACTACCCTGACCTATTCCCAGGTAAGGTTTGAAAGTTATCTTGGGATTGTTCCCGGGAGGCAGTTTGAAAGCAACCACCCTGTTCTGGAGGGTGATAGACTTTATTAGCATGGCACCTTTCTGTGCCAGCTGGCCTCAACATTCTTGGACATGTTTATTTTGCTTGTAGAAGTAGAGCTGTAAATGGCTCAGTAGATGCAATCCCTTAGAAACTTAGGACATCGACAGTCTTTGATGCAAGCTGTGACAGGCAGCGAATATGATTTCTTCTTTAAAATGTTGCTGAACTGAGAGGTTGATGTGCTTTCGGATTTTATTTTCATGGAGCACGATGACATTGTAGAGTAAGTTTGTATGAAGCATGCATTTACTTATTTCCATTTAAATGTTATACAAGCATAAGCAAACACAAGTCATAAATAACACTCCGTCTCAGAGAAGGACAGGCTGTGAAATTAAGGAAACAAGGTCGTGAGGTTGGTAGGTAATTCAGTTGGCTGGATGAAAAAGCCCAACCATTTAAAAGTAGAGAAAATATTTTTAAAAGTTCTTGAAACTTGTGCAAAAACAAGGCAAATCTCCAGACATAAACAGATAAGATAAATATGGATCTAGAATGGAATAGGTGTAATGTAATATGAAGGTGATGGAGACATGGAAATTTGCAGTCAGTATAGAAAAATGTGTAAAATGAAATTTCATGTGTTATTCTGGATTTTGAATTCAGGAATGATTTGAACTAAAACAGGAACAGCAAGAAAAGCACTGGTGAGAACCTTTATCTTAGCAGAACAGGCTAGCAAAGTGAAATCCAGAGCATGATAAGATAGTTCCTTGATAAATACAACAAGGAAGGGGCTGGTACAGAGAAAAGCTGGTTAATTAAGCAAAACAGCATTGACACATGAACAAAGTTAGTAACAGATATCAATTTTAGCAGAAAGCAGTCAGTTGACTCTGAAACTAAAGTTAGATGATCCCTGTTACTAGAAGCAGCATGCATCTCAGCTCACATTTTCTAAATGGGTTCATGAATGTGACCTGTTCTTAACCAGGCGCAATGTCAGTTTTGTGAGGAGCTTCAGAGATGAGCAGGAGGATTTGCACTTCCTTTTGAATTCCTTAGCTTCTGAAGAGCCAAATGCAACATTTTTGGAAAGGACTATGCAGGGTATTTGGCAGTTCTTTTCCAGCATATCAGCAGTCTTTCAGCAGTCATCCTACACTTATGGATCCTTTCCTCTTCAGTTACAGGATTATAGAATGATAGAATGGTTTGGGTTGGGTCTTTCACTAGACTGGGTTGCTCAAAACCTCATCCAACCTGTCCTTGAACAGTTCCAGGGATGGGGCATCCATAGCTTCTCTGGGCAACCTGTTCCAGTGTCTCAGCACCCTCACAGTAAAGAATTTCTTCTTAACCTACCTTCTTTCAGTTTAAAGCCATCACTTTTCATTAAGTGTCCTTACACTGCATGTCATTGTAAAAAGTCTCTCTCTAGATCTCTGGTAGGCCCCCTCAGAGTGCTGGAAGGTGCTCCTAAGGTGTCCCCAGAGCTTTCTCCAGTTCTGCCCTTTAGATTTTCTCCAGTTCTGCCCTTTAGATTTTTTGAGAGTTGATGTTGTGTATGTTCTCAATGGTCCTGCCATCACAGGTGCTGTGCTGCTTTCCTGGTTCAACTGTATGGGAAATCAAGCCCACACAGCAAGTTCACCTAAAGGAGCTTGTCTGCAGGGAGAGTTGTGTCAGACTGTGTCAAACAGTTGCACTATTTTTTTCTCAGTTTGCCCTGTTGCTGGAGCAGGATTTCATGGAGAGCATTCAAAATGCATGTCAGTGTAATATTGGGAAATGTTGTGTTTACGCGTGACTGAATGTAAGTGTGAATTAATAACCTCAAATTGTGACAGAAGGTAATTTTAATGTCTTTCTTATTACTTTTGTTGGCCTTTATGTTTTTCTGTAAATACTGTGTAGTTGAAGGAATACCAGACTGATGAATGTAGAAGCCCTCTGTGTCTCTGAATGAAAACTTTCAAATATAAATAGCTTTAAAACTATAAATAGAAAAATCTGTATACTATATTTATAACTGACCACTTTTTCCCCCTCCCTTTCATTGCATCTCCCATTTTATTTTTAGTGATGCTTACTTAAAATAGTTTCCCTGCTTTCCTGTTGGCCATTATATGGCCACAGTGGAATCCGAGTGATTTCTAAGCCAGATGGAAGGAAAGTGTTCCTTACTTGAGCAGTGTGAGCCTGAAGTCTTGTCTGTTCAGACCTTCTTTGAGGATGGCATCGGCTTTGTCCGTTCAGTTGATTTCACAGACGTATTCCTTTGCTGGTTTCAAAATGTGATTCCAGCATTGTTCAGGATCTCCTGTTCTTCTTACATTGATGTTATTCTATGTCCCCTTCATGAGACAGTAGCTCTGGTTTTGCTAACTTACTAAAGTCCATACTCCTCACAAAAGTCACCATGTTGGCAGCCATAACTTTTTTTTTTATTCTAAATTAATTTTTTTACAATATTGATGTGTTGGTGATCACCTCAGCTGCACACAAATAGGAACAGCTTTAAGTTTTGATGGCCCTCAGGCCTTAGTTTTGACTTCACTATTGAAACTGCAGCTTCCTGTGCACTTTTAATTTGTGCTATTACATCCTTTTCCCCCTCTGTGTGTTAATAGATACATAATTTAGAGTAGGGTTGAATGTAGTGTAAGACAAATTACTGTTTACTAGGATTTGCAGGCCACAGTTGTCTTCCAGCACTATTTGTTTGAAGAGGCTGCAAGGGTTCTTTTCTCCTGATCTGTCTCAAGAAAGGGAAGTAAGTGTCTGTAAGGACTGGCTGATTATCTGTACACTGCTCCAAATGGCAGATGAAGGGTAGAAATGCAGTGATTTAAGACAAAAAAGATCACGGTTGGTTCCTTGTAACTCTGCTGCATGCTTTGATCTCAGCCTGAAACACTGCTAGAGGAAGGAAGAGGAAGGAAGCTAGATAGGAATTCTTATGGCAAAGAAGTAGGAAACAAGTAGGAAAAGTGGACAAGTTTTGTGCTCATATCACCAGCAGCAAAAGGCTTCTGGGCACTTCTGAGGCAGCAGTGGTTCCCTCTTGTACCAAGAGAAATGCCTTCTCCTGTGTCATTTGCCAGCAACCAGGAGATGTGTCTGTACGGGCAGATGAGCTGGGCCCATGATGCACCTCAGACATGTCAAGGTGTTGGGTACCATTTCTTGTGGTGTCAGTGGGGTCCCAAGAGCAGCAGATCTGGGAGCTGATGTGATGAGATGGAGTGAGAGGTGATATTCCTGTCTCTGCCCAAGCCTGTACCACTGCAGTCACTGCCATGAGACCACTTGTACCTTGTACTTCTTGCGACTGTGGAGGAGCAAAGACAGGAGCAGAAATGTGTTCTGTCATCCTTGAGAGATGGAGGAGGCATTGCTGCTTGTCAGATAGGAAATCCCCAAAATGGCCAGCTACTGCTGATGGACTAAAACTATTTTCCTGCCCGTAATATTCAGGTGGGAGTATTTTTCCCTGCTGGTAGGCCATCATGAAGTTTCCTTAACTTTATATCCGAGCAGATTGCTGCTGCATCCAGCCAATGACAAATAAAATGGTCTGTGTTTGTGGGGCTCTGAGACTCTGGGGAATTATGGACTCATTTAACCGTCAATCTTTATATTTTGAGATATGCCGGCATCTGCAAACTTCTTGTTAGTTTTAAATGTGATTGATTAGTTTTATTTTTATGCGGCATCTTGGGATGCCTACTGAGAAGGGCTCTTAAAATAGGTGTAACTTAATGTGCTGTTCAGACTTCTCATTAATCTGCTTGTCTTTACTCTTACCCAGAGGTAAAATACAAAAGCTACAGAGGGAGAAGTTTGGAATAAAATGATAGAAAAGGGGGCTCTGAAATAAAGACATTTAGTACTGAGGACTAAGACTAGCAGTGGAGGAAACAGAACAGGATGTTCAGAAAGTCCAGGCCCTTTGGCATGAGTTAAGGAGCTTGGAAAATAAGCAGGGCTACAGTGAATTTGTGAAACAATGTTTGTCTTCCTAAACTGAATACTGGAAAGGATCCATTTTACACTTTGCCTTTGCCAGCACCCTGATATCTATTGTAGCACTCATCTTCTGGCCTCTTTATTTTCAGAGAAAAGTTTGACTTTATGTTTAGAAGTTTTTTGTGCTTCCTGCTTTCTTATGGCACTCACACGATCATGTCATGGCTGCGGGTCTAAAATTTGGAGTCTTAATCTTTGTCCTGCTGTGCCACCCTGTTTCTGATGTTTGTATTTTAACTGCAGCAAGACTCCACTTCAACTTTGCTTCACTTTTGCTTCACTTTGCAGTGCTTTGTCTGCATGGGTAAATTAATTAAGGCCAGGACTTGTATCTTATGATTGTCCACACTGTTCAATTTCTAGCACATTCCATGACATGACATGTGCCAACTAGCACACTCCCAGGTGACAGCTGTGGCAGGATGGCGTGGGAGAGAGACTATTCTCAACAGGCATTGTTGAAGAGGTAACCATGTTTTGCAGGGGAAAACGGTGTAAAGATGTGGATTAGAACTGGCTTTGCCTTTCTCCCCAAGCCTCTGGATTCTGATATATTTTATACACTAGGACCAGTCTCTTCCAATCTTAGCATTTGCAAAAGATACTGAAATACAAACTTTTGCTTCCTCATTGCATTGCTAGGTGCTGTTACCCACAAAAACATCAAGCCACCTCCTCCTTCTCCCGGTGGGCCATCTGCTCAGGCTTATAGCAACACTTCCATAGTGATAAGACCTTTTATCATTGAATAAGAGTCAGCTTAGGGGCACAACTCAAGTTTTATGTCAAGCTGGTTCACGACAAAACCAATCCCTCTGAACCCGAGTGAGCTTTCCAGAGAGCGGTCTTCCATCGTGCAGCATATTTGCACGCAGAGGTACAGCAGTAGCTCACAAAGCCAGTGTTGTCACAGGCCCACAACAGCAAGTTAGATAAGTAATTGCTGTTCTGGTATGTATGTATTTGCTTATCACACAGGGTCATGATGATTGCACATACAGATTGTATGGTTGCTTGCACACAGGGATTTTTTTTGAATTTCACGCCTATAATTCACTCTTCAGGCTTTGTTTGTTGCACTTTACATGAAAATAGGGAATGTTTACTTCCCCCCCCACTATTTCTAGTTTGTGAAGCCCTCTGCAGTTCTCTGTTGTGTAAGGGATCATTGAATTCCAGAGCATTGCTGATGCTTTGACTGAATGTGTTTTTCCAAAAATTGTTTGTATAAGGTGCACCTCTAAATGAAATATTCTTTATAAATCTTGATTGCTCTCTTTCTGACTTCATTTTTTTGTGTCTGAGTTTTTAGTTGCAAATGGAGTTTTTATTAAAACCATAGTCTTCCTCACTCACTGTTGCAAATATTTTTTCATTTAGGTAGTACATGGTGTGATGTTCGTAGCATGTACATCAGCAGTAGCTACAGGCTGCACAGACTTGGGTTTTTGTCTTGAAAATTATAGGATTAGCTGCACAGTGAGCCTGTATCTATCATCAAGATTTAAGCTCTTGAGCCTGTTCTTGGTGCCACTGGAGCAGCAAAGGAAGAAACCACTGCTGAGTCATTGGACTAACGAGTGTAGGTTTCTTCATCGTGACAATCTGTGCACAGCACTGTTATAAAGGGGATTAGAAACACTGAGCAAAAGGGATTTTGTTGTGTTAGTGCTAGATGAAACGGTGCTTTTACAAACTGGTGAGGCGGGCAGGGTTAAAGTTAGTGAGAGCCATGATGGTAACAGTCACACAGAAATTGTTAGGAAAAAGAAAGGCTGTGAGAAGTGCAGGGTCTCCTGTGTAAACTCTCTTTACAGTTGTTGCCAGTCTATGCACTCCTCTCAGCTGAAGAGACTGAAAACTCAGTCTGGAAGAGATTGTGCTGACTACAAGTTTCTGTAGCCTTTGGTGGTGCCAGCTGCAAAAATAGGCAAATCCGGCTGCAGTGGAAGGGCGTGATGGGGCAGCTCCAGCCCAACTGCTACCCTGGAGGAGTTTTGGAGGCTTTGGCTGGAAGCCGTGAAATGCATCTCCCAGGGGAGGACTGCACTGCAAACAGACCTTGCCCTTCCCTGTCGGTGGATTCCTTTGGCAGTAGGCTGGCAGCACAACACCTAAACATATTTATGATAAACTGCAGTGAATTTTTATTGCCCCTCTTTGAGACGGATATGAGATTTGCATTGTGTTCATTAATGCATCTCACATATGACCCTTTCAAAAGGTCTGTTATAGCAGCCATTCATTAGTGGTGGCATTGTGCCTGGCTGAAGGCCAGGTGAAAACATGTTTCTCAATTTCTCGCTCTTACATGGCTTAAACCAAACATTAACAGCTCCCCATTGATTTAAGTAGCTCTTCATTGGATCAAGCCTACTCTGCTGTAGGAAACAAAGGACTGGAAGAGTAGTTCCTATTATTCCTTGGAGTTTAGCTTTCTTAAATGGGAGAACTGAGAGGTCCTTTGCACCCCAACCGGAAGGAATATCTCTGAAATAGGATACTTGTTTACATGTATAGAGAGATGAGCATTAGAAGTAACTCAGAGGTAATGAAATAAACCCTTATGCATGCTTTAGAGGACTTTATCTTTTCCCACAGAATTATGGTCCTTGGTAACTTGGTCAACTCTATGTAGGAAAAATCTTTCTGGGAAGGGGTTAATGTACAGGGGGAAAAGCCCACTGAACAAAGCAAGCTTTCTGCTGAAAATTAAGACTTAAAAAAAACTATAAAACTACTTTATTTGTTATCATTTTATGATTTTTTTTTTTCAGGGAATAATTAATTTTTCTTGTTCATCTTATTTACTTACTTTCCTAGGAAGGGGAGGATATTTGGTTCACTCAGTAAACAAGAAGTCTCAATAAGAGCCAATCTTTGCTTCAGGCAGCAATTGGACCACAAGCAAATGTAGGCAGACTGGTGTTAGCTCCCATGAACTGTAATGACACTTAAATTGTTGCTGAACTAAGTATGCAGGTCAATGGGTAGGTCTCTGCATCCCGTACTGGAGCTCTTACTGCTGTGTGATTCACTGCTTCTAGGACCTGCATTAGTAAGATTAAAGTCAGTGCTGCTTTGTATACCTAGCTCCTTCCTGCAGGGAATACAGGGGAAAAATACTTGTGAAATCCTGAGCACACAGAAAACAGAGAGAGAGACATCCACACTTACCTTATTGCAGTGATTTTAAGGCTTTTCTACACTTCCCTGTGGGACAAATTGCTGTGTTGCCTCATTTTTGTTGGTGTTGTTCAGACATCAGTTATTCAGTTCCTACCCTTGCACAAGTGCCAAAAGTCACAGATGTGGAAATCTTGGACACTGTGATTTTTCACAGCATTCATGACAAAAAGACAGTTGGCTTCAGAGATCAGAGGCATCTTGGAATATGAAAAAAGCTCTTTTAAGTGTATTCTTCCTTTGTAAAGGCAGTTGCTCATTCGGACCGCAGTCAAGTGTGAGTACCCTCAGCTGGAACCCTCTGCTGCAGTGTGGTCTTGCTCCTGTTTAGAGTCAACGGGATTGTTTGCACCACTGCAGCTCATTACCCAGGCTTTTCATCAGCTGCTGAAATTAATTTGTTTTCTGGAGTTTACTCCCTTAAAAATATGGTAGCTATCAGCAGAAAACCGACTGAAACGAGAAGTGTTTGACTTGTTTTCTATTTTAGGTATTATGTGGTTCTATAGGAAATAAAAGGTATAGATTATTTAGTTTTATTCAGACAAATAATTTGCAACAGCTGGTAAGGAAGGGGAACAGCCATGAGCTGAAAATAAAATTTACAGCACAATTCCGTGTATGTTGTCAGGGAGTCATTCCCATGCAACCCAGTAATGGCACAGAGATTTCAGGGATTATGTTCAGATTAAATGTCATCAAGAGCTGAGCCTTGGCAGTAAGCCAGGAAGGTCATATGAGGAAAGTCCCAAACTTTTATGCTCAAATAAAATTGTGTTCTGCTTAATAACCATAATACACTGCAAATTTTAGCACAAATAGTGACTTAGGTTAGGAAATCTCATAATAATTTTATTTTTAGATAATTTAATATTTAGTTTAGGTTCAGGATTTTTCACGGCTTTTTGGGATTTAAGACTATGTCAGCAATTTTATTTGAGGATACAGGTTTTTTCTTGGTAGCATGACATTAAGAAACTTTAGACCAAAGCTTTTACAAGTTTTAAAATTTGAAATTTTTCATTTTCAAGTTAAACATGAATGGAACAATGGCTTGCTAATACTTCAAAAAGTATTATTTCCCAGAAACACCCCTGTTATTTTAAAGAAGTCTAAAATGCTGTAATTCCATGGCATTTATGGAAGATTATTATTGGGAGGGAATGAGAAAATAGTTACAAATGCATAGTTGAGAATTGCTTTTTCTTTTATTTATCTGTGGCTGGTCTGTACCATTCCAAAATACCTGTGGAATTATGAAGGAATATGCTGACAGTCTAATCCTACATTGAGAATGTCTCATTTTGGTTTAATCTGATCTATTTACAGTAGATTGGTTTCAACTACGGAAGGGGAATTCTTTCTCTAGGGAATATCTATACATGGAATTGTGGAGCCTTAGCTATACCACTTGAAATAAACACTCTTTTAATCTACTTGCTGTATCTGAAAAAAAAAAAGGCTGAAACTATTTTGAAAGTGATTTCTTAAATCTCTTAAGTGCTCTCAGAGGTGATCCTACTATGCATATGCCTAAGGGTTAATGATGATTTTTTCTGTATTGTTTCATTTGCTGCCTGGCACTGACTCCAGCAGTGGTGTGGGCACACCCCTTCCTTCTGCCCTGGGTGGGCATCAGGTGCTGTGGAGAGAATTGTCACAAGACTTTCTTTTGGGTGCAGCCAACCTCCTGAATCAAACCACAGCTGTTGGATTTGAACTTCAATAAAAAGGGGGCAAAACTTGGAGTCATTAGCCAAAGCAGTGAGGAGACTGTGGATCCAGGGCTCCACCTTTATTTTCTGGTTATATTTGCATCCCATATCTGTAAACCTTATTTTAGGTATACTGTATATACTTAAGTATGTGTTTATATACCCAATTATGCATGTGTGGGTAAATATATGTGTGTATGTGCATGCTGAAGTTTATTTTCCCCTTTCTCCTCCTCTCCTCTTCGCTCACCTTGCCTGCTGCAGTGAGGCACAAGACAGGGAAGAAAACTGTTTTAGCTGAGGAAGGCCAGCGTAGCAATGTGAGAGTCTACAAATTCATCTTCAGTTCATTAAAGTGTAGAGGTTGGGAGATAATGATCAGAGTTGTCAGATTCTGGAAGGGGTGACAGTGATAACAGTGGGATCAAAAGTCAAACTGAAAAGCGCCAGGAAATGTGGTTGGGTACAGCAGCAGGACCCCAGGCTGGGTATCCAGGCTTCTGAGGCAGAGGTGCTGCCAAGTTTTGCAGAACAACAGATCAAATTGGTTTGTTTTTTATGAAGGGTATGGTATGCAACCCTCAACATATCAACTGTTCTTTAAAGTGCAGATGTAAGAAATTCCAGTTGGAAGTCAGTCCTTTAAATACTATGAATAAACAAGGTAAATTCATTAATTATTTCAATAAACTTAAAGACCTCATGTTGTACCATTAATTTCTCCTGAATTATTGATAGGATTTTTTTCCATTACTTTTCTAGACCTTTATTTAAACTACAGTCAGTAGAACTTTACCATCCTACAGCCCCAGACACACGGTAATAAATCAACCCTTATTTCCTTATTTGCTTGAAGCTAATGTGACAACAAATAGTCTGTTCACATACATTATTTCTTTGTACTACATCATATGCAAATATTTCAATTATTATCCTTTTATCTCTATAATATTTTAACAACGTGATACAACACGTTTCTCTGATAAAATGAGTTACATAAAAGCAGCTTCACATCTACATATTGCTTTAACAAAACATTCCCTCTATTTCAAGTTAAAATGTGTGTTCAGCTTGGGAATATCCTCATAAAGAAACTTAATTTGCCTTATTAAGAAACACTTGTGCATTCTTATAAGTTTCAATTTTTTTTTTTTTAATAATAATTTTATCACATTTTGGACTCCTGCCTGCCCAGGCTGCCTGGGGCTGGTGAAGGTTTGGTAAGTTGAGTTCTGCAGTTAAATTGAGTTGGTTTCTTGGTTATGAAGGGTGTAGCTTGACTTCCTTGCACCTCTTTTTATTTTTCCCCTTCGGTGAATATTTATGTAACTGGATGTTTACTTTCTAGTATTAATCCTTAGTGGCTTGAGAATGATGGCTTTCCCTCTGAAGCTGGTAGAACCCTAAAAACTGATGTTACCCCAACAGGGTTCATCGAGTTCCCTGCCCGTGCAGTGCTGGGTCACCAGCACTTTTTTGAAGCAGGATTGTTCCGAGGGCCTGTCAGGTCCCTCGGCATGGTGCAGCCTCGCCCTGTGTGAGTGGCTGCATTCCAGTGCTGTGCTGGGACAGGTGGGAGTTCCAGTGCCTGTGGTGTCACAGGGATGGCGGTGGCAGGAGCTCTGCTGGGTACCCGCGTGCCGGGGTGATGCAGGTGACCCGTGTGTGCCGCCCACCCAGCGTGGCTTCTTCAGAATGAGGGGACTGTCGGGTACTCAGGGCTGCGTGATGTGCCACTGGTTGTATCCTGAAGGATTGGAAGTGTTTTATCCCAATGTGTAAAGCAAAATCTGTGAGGTAGGAGTAGGTATGTCACTCCCTTTCCCAAAGAAGGGGAAGAGAAACACATAAGGATAGAAGAATTCATTTCCCCTTAACTCTGGCTGTACTGTCTCGAGGCTTTTTATAAAAGCAAATAGCATTACTAAGGATCTATTTGCTGGAGGGGTGTGAAATAGCCAGGTGTGCTTTGTGTAAAAGCAAGTGATTGTAGCCTGAAACATCGCTGCAGACGCTTCATGAGTCAGATCATTCATGACTGCAATAACGAGATTATTCATGGCAGGCTCCTCATTGTGACAATGGTCCTTTGTTTGAAGTCTGCATTGTGTATGTGCTATACTTCCGATTTGAAGATTCCTTCTCTGCTAGAAAACACCATTGCAGCAGGGAACCAGAAGTGAAGATCAGTGCTGCTAAGTTCAGATGTTACTCAGTGCTGGAAATAATTGGGAGAGTTCATAGTTGAGTTAAAAGCTGTAACCATGAACTTCAGTGGGATGATACTACTTCCTGTTGGTCCTGAGGTAGGTTTTTATTTGATTTTTAGTGAGTTGTCTTTTGGTTTTGTGGGTTTTTTTAAACTCTATCTTCTGATTAGAGCTGGTTAAATACTGCCAAGTGAGTTTTGTTGCTCACGATCATATACGAGGTGTTTTGTCTTGATAGGATGGTCCTTTATGTACACAGCCATTTTGTTTAAGGAAAGAAAGAACAAAACCACAGCATTTCTTAGTGTTCAGAATCAAGTTAATTTTAAGTTCACTCATGTTCTTAATTTTTTATTAAATGATTCTTTTCTCCATTATATAACTTTTGTGAGGTCCCTATGTTAAGAGGTGATTCTCTCCCACAGCAAGGTGATTGCACTTTGTGGTGAAACCATGACCAGGGTGTTTTACATTTCGATGCCATAATCTGGCTTGGATTTGTCTCCTGTACACCTGGGTGGTCAGGGTGAAACCAAGGCATGTTGTGCTCCAGCTCTTTTCCCCCAAGTGGAGCATCCTTGTGTGATCTTCCTGTGCCTGGTGCCCGGAGCAGCTGGGAAGGAAGTTCATCCCTGGTGAGGCAGGCTGGGGAGCAGGGGTACTGGAATCCTCCTGCTCTTCCATCCTGAAGAGTCCCACAGAGCTGGCAGGCAGCTCTGGTGGCTGCGCTGAGAGGAGGCAACCTCTCTACCACTGGGAAGATAATGATGGTGAGTCAGGGATGGCTTTTGGGAAAATGGAGAGACCATCCCAGTGTGGCAGCATCACCTCAGAGGGAATCACCAGAGCTGTTTGCTGCAGTAGTAGGTTTGAAAACAACTGTGTTTCCCATGGTCAGCAGCTTGTAAGGAAAACACAGAGCAAACTCGGTTCTTGAAAAGCACATCTGAGGCTAAAATACTGCTTTTGTTTTTACTTCTGATTCCAGCTTTTGTCCTTGAAGCTCAGAGGTTTCCTGGTGTTTTCTTTTGAAACTGTGCTGTTTCATGCAAGGCAAACAAAACTAAAATAAATCAAATGCAAACATTACAGAGACTCTGTCCTCTATTTGGGCATGTGATTTTTAATTTTTTGCCCCAATTAATTATTATACTCTCGAGCAGAAGATTGTTTGGATTGTTGTGGATGTTAGCTGTGAAGTTTGAACTCCAGTATAAATTTGAATTCCAGGTCATTTTGTTGCAAGTTTGCATAATATTTATATGCTCACTTTCAGAAATAAAAAAGAAGGAGTTAATTGTTTGACAGGAAGAATAAAGCACTTGACTATTCTGTATTGTGTGGGGTTGTTATGACAGACTTCTTTTGGTTGCACAGCATTCAAATTGTACATCGTAGGGTAATGTTACATTGTGTCATCTCTTGGTACTTCTACAAGCAATTTCATTACTTCATTAAAAATTTACAGTAAGCTGAAAGGCACTTTGTGATAGATATGGAAATAATTATAAACGTGTGATTTTGTCTAATGTTATGTAGATCTACATTTTCTGCATCCTGTAGCAACAAATAGACAACTATTGCTCTTAAGATACTTGCCAGATAATTGAATATAAAACCTGAATTTTTTACTGAAGTTTTTCATATTTGGATTTTAGCCATTTCAGTTGCAGCTGACAAAAATGCATTCATTGTTATTGGGAAGATAATCTAATTGAGTTTGCTGAAACGGAGATAATTTTTTTGAGACTGATTTACTTAGAAATGAGATTAAATGGGAATGCAACAATACTTTCTGCCCTAAGCAGTTAAAGGGAGCAGTGTTTACTTATTACCTTTTCCACACATCTAGATCAGGGCTGTTTAAATTGCAGGTTTGATTTAGGCTTGAACCATGAGCATATTTGACCTTGCTATGATTACATTAACTTTCCCTGATGGTGTTGGAAATGTGGCACATCTTGCTGTTTTTTACAGTTTCTTGGAGAGTGTGGAGATTGTGCATGGCTCTTGGGTAGCCATGAGGATGCAGATTGATCTCACAACAAATAGCTGAATAGCCCTTAGTAAATTAACTGAGTAATGCAGATTAATACAGTGTTATCTTGTTATTTACTGCAAAAGATTTTTTTTTTAACGAAAGGAAAAAAAATAAATTGTAGAATTCTCTTGTGAGTGAACTTCTGACAGTTTTATTTAAAAATTCTGTTTTCTATTAAAATACATAAATTTCTATGAAAATAAATAAAACCTTTGTTGTGAACAGAACTTAGTTACCTAGTTTAATAGGTATTAATGTAATTTTTGCTGTGCCTTGCTTGAGGAAGCCCTAGGATCTTACATTGGTTATAAGGATTATGAATGTCAGCAAACAGGTTGGGAGTGAGGGGTATTGGCTACTGACATAGTCCCCCATGCGTAAAAGTGCAAAATGAGCAATAATTATATTGTGACTATGATGATGTGTAAGGTGCACTTGTTGGGATAGGAAAAGGTCTCCTTGGAGTTGCTAAGTATCTGATTTCAGTTTTCTTATATCTTTTTATGTTTTGAGAAGTTCACAGATTTGCAGTTGAAGTTTTATAGCAAATACCAGGTCTGAAACCCTTCAGCAGAACTACTGAAGTGTAGTTGCTGCGTGTACACAGCAGAAGGAAAATCTTGACAAGAAAATCCTCCTATTTCCGGTTTCCAAAAACTTAAAAGGAAGGGTTGTGAAAATATTTTCTTTAAATTGTTTGACAGTGCCATTCAAAAATGAGATGTTTTGTACTCCTCCTTGTTAGCTCAAGCACTACTAGGTAATGATCATTCTTAGGCCTGTGATTATTCATTGCTAAATTTATTAATAATGGTACTCTTTCATTCCTGTATGGTAGCTTTCCAAAGCATCTCTGTAGTGAAAGGCAGTCTTGCTCATATTTTCTCTTCTACCACTATAGTGATCTCCTTTTTCTCTTCTTTTTTTTTTCCTTTTTCTCTTTTCATTTTTCCTTTTCTTTTTCTCTTTTTCTTTTCCTTTTTTATTATTTAGTTAATTATTGTATAAAAACGAACATGAAATTTTAATATATAGCCATGCTAGGGAAGAGAATGGAGGAAAATAAGATAAATTGGCCTAAAAGCAAATTGAAGTCTGAAATTGAAGTACAGCTCTTAACTGAACTGAACTTTGAAATATTTATCTAGATCTGTAATGATTTCCTCTGTGAGCGCTGTTAAAAAAAAAAAAAAGGAAAATCTGGAATTATTTGCCTAAGGTTGAAGCATATCATTATTAGATATATGTCACTGCTATCTGTGGACTATTCAGTGGTTATTGTGTAACAGTCATTCTTTATAGTGGTCAGTTTATTTGTATCAAAATCTGATCTTTAAGATCTTAACAAATGTTGAGGAAAGCGGAGGAGGAGAGATTTATTTTCTTAATGTGGTGGAATTAAAAAAAAAAAAAGGCACTACCACTAAACCTATTTTAGGACTATTTAAAGGAGATTTCTTACATGTGCTTTCAACAATATTTTATCCAAAAACATCTTTTCCACTTCTCTTATTTTATCTCAGTCTGCAATAATTATACCCCAAGGGTGTCTTCACTTCCTTCTGAACTTCTCCTTGGCTTGGGGTTATTCCACCCATACACAGAGACCTCAAAATACTGGTCCACTGAAGTGTTTTTTCTCAAGACCTCTGGAAATCATTCTTGCCCTGAGACTGAATTGGTCCATTGTTCGGCTCGCACTAAGTAAACAAAGCATCTTCGTATTTAATAGGAATGGAAATGTATTTCCATGCTCATGAACTTTTACAGAGAAATTTATTTGCTCAGTCTTTAGTGTAACAACATTGTTGACACAGTTTCTGGATGCTTAGCATCCTTTTTTGATATTACTGTAGGAATTTGGAATATCTGGTAAAGGCCAATGCACCACACCATAATAAGGCTGTATTTTCCTGTTTTCCTCTATCTGAGCAATTGTGACTTGGAACAGGTGATGGTACCATATGATTGAAATATTTAAAGTTACAAATGTGAAGAGGGGCTGTTTTAACTAGTTTGTCCTGGAGACAATGCTGTCAACTCTTCTACATGTAAACACCCTTCTTAGTCACTGATTTCTTAAGGAATTTTTGGGTTAGTGTGAGAGCTTGGCTGTAGAGCTGGAGTAACTAAACTTCAAAGCTGGAGAAGAGCTGACATTTATTTGGTGGATTGTCCTCTGTACACCACAGAGATGACCTAGCTCAAAACTTTACCTGTCAGAACGGTTTCAGAACAAGTAAAAGCAATCTGAATGCAGTTTTTGAACTTTGATTAATTTTATTGGACTGTTGCACTTGGAAAAATCCTGGCCAGTGCATTTACAACAGTACCAAAGGAGGCAATGATCAAGACAAATATCTTAGTAGGCAGAGTCACAGAAACCTTTTGGAAGCATCCTTTAATTTGGTGGTGTGGCATGTGTGGAATCCCCCAGGGGTTACTGTCATTAACTCCTCCCATGAGACTTCTGACAGAGGTTTTTCAACACCAAATGTGAATCATGAAGCGTGCCTCTGATTGATTGCAGCCTCTTGTTTTGGAATGTAATTAATGCCTTGGTTCAGCTGCCAGCACGCTGATGTGCAGTGATACTTGAGATGTCACACAGGGTGTCCCCCTGGCCTCCAGCAGCAGCCCTAGAAGGAAGGGTGTCTCTGTGGGAGATACCCCATAATTTGGGATGGTGCTTGGAAATGGGCAGTTGAAAAAAAGGCCCTTCTATCAAGAGAGCCTTGTGTTATTTGAATCCTATAAGAATTCAGGATTTTTTCAATTTTCATCCCTTTTCATTTCATTCTTCACTCTGTTCCAAATAAAAATTAAATATTTCTGTAGAAGAGGACTAGATTGACAGCAAAGATACCAGCCACTTCTCCAAAGGAAAGACTTGTCAAGTCTTGGTCTTCATGATGTGTAATAATGGCCAAATGATAAAAATATAGCATTTTTTCTTTAGTCTTTTGGATGTGGAGATTAGCAAATCATAAATTATTTTCTACTTTGGCTGCTGATATCCTCATTAAAAAACTGAAGTATTCTTAGGGCAGTTCAGTGACGCTTTCAAAGTGTTTCCTCTTGGATGAGATCCAGAGGATTCCAGCATGGTCGTTTTGGCACAGTTGGTTGGTTTTTTAAAACAGGTGTCTACATGTGTGTAATAAATCCAGTCATGCTGATAAATCTGAACAGATAATTGAAAAGTGTGTGTTACAGTGAACAAGGCTGGTAATTTACCATGTCAGTAAAGCAAAATATAAGCAACATTTCTGTAATGTGTGTAATGTTTGGTGATTCTGTAATTTAATGGCTCCGTTGTGTGAACCATTTTTAAATTCCTGCTCAAGATGTTCTTGATCCAGATGTTCATATATTTTATTACTAGCTGCATTTCAGTTAAAATCTGCAAAATTGATTCTCCTCCTGCTTTACAGTGGTACCAGCCAGTCCATGACAAAGGATATAAAAATAATGAGGAAGTGGAGGACTGAATCACTGAATCATACACATTAAAAATATATGTAGTAAATGAAAATCATCAGTAGGCTTGTATTACCAAAGAGTCACTTTTCCTGGTGACGTTCCAGTCTCTTCTTTGAAACCAAAAAAGCTTTTTAATCCTGCCCATATCACTTACATCAGACTATTGCTAGTTAAGTTGCTAAGGTTCAGCAGCATCTCAGATGGTCTGGAAATCTTAGAAAAGCAGACTGGCCATTTTACTGTAATGAATTTCATCATTAGCACTGTGATGTTTTGGGCTCTTTTTATACATTTCCTTCCAAAGTTTTGAAGTATCAGTCCTTATTTCAGATTAATGCATTGACCTAATTATCACCATATTCATGTGGAGTCCCATGGCCTTCAGAGAAAGGTAGAGGATCTTCAATGTTTTGTAAAGCTAGTAAACAGCTGAAAAATAATCAAGCTCAAAGGCTATAACCTCCATGATTACTGCTACTGAATTAAACAAAGGAAGCATTGCAAGGAGACAGTTATATTGCATTTTCTGGTTAGCAAAAGTTCTTCTAAGACCTAAAGGATATGCAGTAGTTTGGCCTTTGTTCCTCACATGTGTGACGGATTTCAAGGGTTCCCTCCGGCTCTGGGACAAAATAGGACCTGTGACCAAAAATTTCAGAGATGCAGGGAGAACTGCTAAAGAAAGTCCTGGATTCTGCAGTGATTTGGGATGTGTGCTGAAGCTGAGGATCTGTCACTCAGGATCAGTAGATGAGTATCTGTGTGGTGCAACTGTACCTATAAAGTATATCTATATTGTATCTGTACATCCAGGGTCTGTGTATGATTTGATTGTTTAAGGGATGTGGCCTCCCTAACTCATCAAATGATAGTGCAATCCCTCATTCCTTTAAGTGCTCTGCAGAAGTCCAGCATTCTTAAGTGGCCATCTAAATGAGAGCTGATAAATGGGATTGTAACCGACTCTTTTTCCCTCTTTAAGGTGTTTTTTTCTTTGCACAAGCTCTGAGAATAGGTCTGATCCTAAGGAGACTTATCCTAAATGTCTTTGTTCAGGGTAGTACACATATTGCTCTTGTTACCTCCCTTCCTCCTGCTCAGGCTATCCAGTTAGAGCTAAGGGCAGCTTGGTGAATTAACAGCTTTTGCACTTTATTTTGAGGTTATTTTCATCATCATGAGTTTAAGAGCACAAATTCCCTTTAGGATCTCTCTGAGTTGCCAGATACAAGTGAGGGAGCTGTTCAGTACATTGTCTGAAAAAGGAGTTATATGAATCCTCTTCTAACTGGGAATATAATTTCAAGTAAAGAACTTCTTTTATGTCCCCTGATGCAATGATAGTCAGTTAATCTAGTTCTCTTAGCTGACTATTATGGGGGGTCTTCATATCTAAATTCAATTATCTAAGGAGAGTTAGGATCTGTAGATGAAGGGCTTGATATCCGTGCAAAACGCTGTGAGAACAATTTGTGTGTTGTGCTTAGATTCAGCTATAATTATGTTTTGTAACAAAAAGGAGGAAGGAAGTGTGATTTACAGTGTTGAGATTTGGGATGATTTCCATTAGTTTTGACACTGAAAACAGTATTGGAGCTCCTGTATCCTGTGCTGCAAATCTCCCCTAGATGAAAGTAATATGTAAAGAGCAAGAAAATCATAATATGATTTTCTTATAAGCCATTCTTATAAGAATGTTGTGTGATAATCCATTCTAAATCAAATAGTGATGTACTAGTTTGTGTATATGCTCTTGGTTTGGGTTATTTTTTTTTTCCTTTTTTTTCTTTTTTTTTTTTTTTGTGTGTATGTGAAATCTAAAGTTCCAAGATATTCTACTATTGAATTTTTTTTTAAGAATTAATGTTAAACTCTATACTTACCACCAAGTCAACACATAAAATAAAAATAAATGAAACACTCACACAAACATTCTGCTTACCATTTCTGTGCTCAGAAAGATTTAAGTTTTTATTGCCTCTCTCAGCCAATATTTAATGATCCAGCATTTCTGCTGCTGAACAAGATTGATTTGTTGTGCAAAATTGATGATACTAATTATTCTACCTGACCTGTTTTCTTATGTCTCTGCCCAGTACACTGGTGGTGATGTGGGGGTAAGGTTCCAAGGCTTAGCTGCCTGAACTGCTTGCAGTAAATCTCACAAAATTACAGAATATGCTGAGTTAGAAGAGAGCCACAAGGTTCAACTCTTGGCCCTGTGCAGGACCATCCTCAAGAGTCACACCATGTGCCTGAGAGCATTGTCCAAACACTTCTTGAACTCTGTCAGGCTGGGACTGTGACTGCTTCTCTGGGGAGCCTGTTCCAGTGCCCAACCACCCTCTGGGTGAGGAACCTTTTCCTGATACCCAGTCTAAACCTTCCTTGTCACAGCTTCAGACCATTCCTTCAGGTCCTGTCACTGGTCACCAGGAAGGAGAGATCAGTGCCTGCCCTTCCTCTTCCCCTCATGAGCCTCTTCATCTCAAGAGCATGCACTGAGTGCATCAGAACATGAGTGTATGTTATGGTTGTCACACCTGTAGTGTCTTGGACCTTATCTTTCTAAGAATATTGGAGGGTTTATGCCCTACAGATTGAATTGGAGTGAAATGAATGAAGGACTGGATGGAAGTTGAATTACTTATTCCAACACTAGCTTTCTAATGTAACTGAATTGAAATTTCTCTGCTTCTGGTTTAGAACTAGAAAAGTTTTTAAAAACCTTAACTAAACAGAAACAGGGTCTAGATTTATCATCTGGTAAACGGAGAACAGTCCTATGCTTTTGGCTCATCCACTGCACATATTCTCCATAGTAATATGACAAATGGAAAAGTAGTTTATACCCTATAGTAATATCTTGTTCTTGCATGAATACAGCCTCAAAGTTACATATTATCTTTAAAACAGTGAATGAGGTGGACAGGAAATATGAGACAGACCAGACTAAGGAAGGACAATGCAGGTTTTATTGATGATACCTCCAGTACTCAGAAAGAATAGCACTGTTTTTTGTCAGTGTGAAGTACATACAATACTAGCAAGACCGTTCATGCCAGCCTTGCATTGTGATTTTTTTTCAATGATGATGCACACACCCTTTTGTACCAGAAGAGAAAGAAGTTAATGAAGTCCTTTTCAAATACATGTGAAATATGCAATAAATAAAATCTTTTAAGAATGCTGCCTAAGGTTATAGTGTTCACATGTCAAGTTCAGAGGAAAAGTCCAATTCCAATCCCCACGTAATGAGTGGTTTTATGTTATATGTGCAGTACAGGTATCATTATACTTTTCTTCTCTTGATATATTGGTAATTTACTGAACAGTGGCATGAGGTAGTGATATTTTTTTTTTATGGCTGTCTAAGATCATGGTATAGTGTTAATGCTTCATATTCTTCAGACTGAACTGGTTTGGATGCTGTCGCTATTTTGAAGTTCTAGTGCTATACATAAATGTATTTTTCCTTGCTGATTTATCAGCTTTTCATAACTGTATCTGAATTGCCTCAAATACTCTCCTTTCCCAAATCATTCAGCTTGTTTTATAGTCACTCAGACACTTTCATCACAGCCGCCTATATGATCATCTGTGCTTTTATTCTCTGACAGAAAGTGTAATTAGAGAATAATGATTTTGCTTTTGGTTTGACATATACTAAAAACATATGACAGTACTCTTTCATCTGCTGCTGTTGTCTTATCCAAGTGTTATAAGTATCTCTTGTTTTTCTCCAGTTAACTTCCCAGCTCTCTCAGAGGTGAAATGCTGTGTCCATTAGCCATATAAAACATCGTTGTCTAGGCGGGGAAGCGAAGAGTTATTTCTCTTAGTCAGCCTAGTGTGGGAATTTGGAGAGACAGAATGTAATTAATTATCAAGCTTGAATTTTGGCCAAGGCTCTGTTAGAGATGAGAGCTACAGTTTATTAATTTCTTTCATTCTTGTGATGATAGGATGAGCAGGAGGGAGACGAGAGTGGGGTTTTATGCAAACATAGAAGTTTGGACTCTTGCTGTGGCAGCGTGTTTCAGTTGTCATCATGTTAAACTGGACTGTTTTATGTGGCTGTGGCAGGAGAATGGGGGGTAAAAATGATAGCACAGCTTCGAATGAAATTGTTTGCAGGGAAAAAAATGGTTAATTATACATAAATCAAGCTCACAAAAACCAACCAGCGCATGAAAGAGCTACAGTGCATGCCCTCTGCCTTTCACAGACTCTTTCCAATTCACTTGGTGCTTTGTGTTGCATTTCTGAGGCAACTCTTTTTATGTGCACCAACACACATTTTGTCATAGTTTGTTGATGGTAGTTTTGGGGCCAGATCTAGCAAGTCTCTAGTAGGCTGTTTAGCTATTAGATCAAGTATAAATCAAGGAATTGCTGTATAAGTTATATTTTAATTCCTCTACCATGTCTAGAGTTAATTTTGTAGGGAAGGAATAATCACAGAAACAAGTATTAAGACTGAACACATCCAGAACTGGAGGGAAGGAGAAGCTACGTGTCCACAAAGGCCATTTTTCTGCCATGTTATTGGGAGCATATGCCACACCAACCAGCACTAAAGGAAATAATCTTACGCAGTAGAGAAAGAGGACTGGAGGGTAGATGATCTGTCTTTGACAAATATCTCCCTTGTGAATTTTCAGTTGTGCTCCTTTTTGTCATTAAAATTCTTCAAATGTTATTAATAGTTTATATTAAAGTGATGGAAGAAAATAATTCAAGGTTTTCAGAATCTACTACTTTTATGAATTTGTCTTCTTGAATGCATGGTATGCCAAGTCCCAATTTGTCTCGGTTCTTAAATAATAAGAGAATAATAATTCACAGAGAATGAGATCTGTTTTTCTTCTGAGGAAATGCTTGCATTCTGAAAAGGTTGTAGTGGTGTGCTGTGTAATGGTCCCACCATCCTTGTAAAACAAGATGTACTTTGTCCTGTTAAAATTAGAACTGCTTAAGAGATGCCACGCTTACTATGAAATTGCAAATCATCTCTCCTGGGAGAAGGTGATTTTCCTTGCTGAAGGAAAGTTGGCATTGATAAGCATATTATTCATGAAAATAGTGTTGTCATAAATGGACATTGAAGTTTCTGTCTGTGGGAATAAATAGTACTGTAGGGGGTAGGAAGAAAAGCAGGGTGCAACTGCGCTGCTAGCGTTCTTCTCCATCTTCTGCCTTTAGGACTAATTCATCACATAACCAATTAGTTGTGCGAAGTGGAATTCACTGTTTAAAAGAGAACAGGTGAATGAGATAGAAAATGAGCCAAAAATTAAAAAAAAATCTGTATATTTTTCAAAGACTGATCACTGGGTACAACCTTGAACCCCTAGTCACAGGAAGTTTTCTGCCTTACTTTGTTCCATTTCAGCTCCGGACTGTGGTGTAGTTGCACATGCAATGCCCTCTCTCTGTTGAGCAACCAACACAAGAAAGGTCAATAATTAACCAACACTTGGCTACCGATCAAAAATCACAGCAGAAATCAGTGAAAACCATCACAGATTCTCCTGGGCTGAGCCAGATTACCCGCCCCACTCTCTGCCCACAGAGGACAGCAGTTCAGGGCTGCCCTGTCCTTGCCACTGCCTTCTGACCCTGGGTGTGCTGCCATGGTGCAGCTGTGGTGGAGCAGACTCACCAGGGCAGGGTCCGAGCTGTGGCTGCTCCCACGGCAGAGGCACAGGGGTTTTGTCCATGTGGGGATCTCTGCTGCTGCTACAGCTGGTTAAAGGTGATGTGTGCCAGGCTACACAGCAGCTACAAAATAAACACACAGTTTGGCCTTCCAAAGGGTTTTGTTTCATGTTTTGTTCCCCAGTTGTGATCAGTAGCTCCTGCGTGCTCTCCACAGGACAGATGAAATGAATTTGTAAATAGCCGGATTTGTAAGGAAACAGGGAAGATTTTCAAAGGTATATTTTCTTTAAAAACTCTGTAAAACTATCTACCTGATTGCTATAAGAGGTACCTCAGACCATGTTTCTCATTTCTTAGATGTACATTTCTAATCATGGAAACAGGGTGTATTTTATATATGTGCTAAAAAGAGGGATCTTTTCCCAATAAACAGAAGTTTATTTCTCACGGCAGTTTTGAGAATGTTTCAAGTCTCAATAATAGGATACCTGTGTGGAGTGGCCTAAATATTTAGGAGCAGCATGTTTTAGTCAGTATCTGAGAACATTAGCTTGGAGCTGTATGTTTCTGACTTAAAGTTATTATATAATTTTAAGTGCATTTTATTCTTGCTTAAGTGCTGCACACACTCAACAGAGTTTGCAAAGTCAATGGCTGTACCCCACCCATGACCCTGTCTGTTTCATAAACTCATTATCAGTCAGCTAAATCTTCTTCTTTTTAATCTCTTCTTCAGGGGATTCTACTTTCTTCTGCATACATGGTCTGTATGGGCCAGATATACCTTATTTCTCCTTCTCTTTCCAGCAGTTTTTCCCTGCTGGAGTGTAGGTCAGCCTGGTCCCACTCTCTGTACTTCCATCCTGGGCTGTGGCACAGGCAGCAGCAATGGCAGCAAAGGCATCTCACCTTCCTCTCTTTGCATGAGGATAATGCTTGTCAGTGGAACCCAGTGTTAAACCCAGTATCTAGCACCTCCCACAAATTTGCAGACATTTGGAGTGCCATCACATTTGAACTGATATTAACTGGCCTGGCAAGAGGCACTTCCCTGACTAAAATGTACTCTTTGCTATTTAAAACAAGAGGGATGTTTGAATTCTTGAAGATAATATTTTCTCATTGCAAAACAGTGTCTTTTTTTTTTTTTTTCCTGGCTTCTGTCTTGGAAATAACTGAACCATTTTGGTTAACATAAGAAAAAATAGCCTGAACCACGCATCCAATGTGGAAAGTTTCAGCCCAAACAATTAATCTGGCAAAATTATAAGCAAGTGAATATCGAATTTATAGGAAGCATTGGATAATCCTTAGTACCTGTCTGTGTCACAGCTCCCACCTGTGTGTAGTGAATTCACAAGACTGCTTTCTTTTCAAATTGCATGCAACTTGCACACACTCTCATCCAGTGTATTCTGCTGAAATGCATATCACTTAAATAAATAATCCACTTAACATGCATGAGAATCACTCTATCTAAATATGACTGCAGCTAATCATGTGTGTTGTTAAACCTGTTAATTGCTTATCATCTGTTTGCATAGATGGCATTTTATAACAGCAAATGGAGGACCAAATGCTCAGTTATTCTTTATAATTGTTCCTGTTAGACATGTTTTAATAATTATAAAACTTTTGTCCATCCTCAAAAACATACAGTAAATTTATAATATAAAAGCTCAGTAATTGAAATGCTATTGTGACACAGAAAACTGTCTAGCAATTAATGGTTCAGGAAAACAATAAGTTAGTGCAAAGCCTTGAGTCTTCATTCTCCTAATACATAATTTTGTTTATTTCTATACTGTGTTGTTCGCAGTGGGAGTCAGAGGAAGCCTTTGGCTGAATATTCTCTACTCCAGCTAAGAAACTCTGTTGTGTTTTCATTACATTTGCCTCACATAATCACTCACTGTTAATTTCAAAAAGCCTTTGATATTTCTGCATGTGTGTGTCCTGAACAATAAGCTGATCCATAATGCAGTGTGATTTATTGGCTCCTGACCTTACACGCAGCTTCTCCTTGTGGAAAACAGCTTATGAAGCTGTGTGTTAACTGCAGCTTGAGTAGCACAGAACTTTCTTCCTGTGTGCATTACCTGCATTCCTAGGCAAGGTCAGTGATCTGGTCAAGTGAGGCTTTTTTGTTTGGATGGCCTGTCTTGCCCACATTCTTTATAATTTTTTTTTCCTATATTCAAGTGTGCTTCCCAAACCAACTCAGCATGTGTGGAGAAGTCTCAGTGTTTACTGTGACTGCAGGCTGGTGGTGCAGTGCATCTAGGCTGAGTGCTCCTAGGACCAGATGGAAAATGCCAATGCGCTACAGAAAACCAGCAGCAAGCAGGAACACCTTTCCTTCAGCTTGTTTGTTTCGATGGGTTCACATTCTGTCACCACAACAAGTCTGATGTAAGGGATGAGGGGGCAGGAAGGCTGAAACTTGCCAGGGAGACATGGAGAAGGATGGTGGTGTGCAGAGAACATTGCCTTAAAGCTTATAATTTCCAGAGAAGCTGTCTGCAGGAATGCTGTAGGCGTGGAGGAATGACGATCTCAGGAGGCTGCACTGGCTGTACCCTGGGATACACACCCATTTGTGGGAGGAGTCTTCTCACGATGTTGTAGGTAGAATTGTATCAATTTAAGTGGCCTAACTGAACCCAGAAAATCATTGCCCAGCATTAAAAAGTTGGAGTTAGGAATTTGAGTCCAGGAATCTCTGCTACTTAGTTCTCTGGTAGATAGATTCTTGTTGCTTAAGGCACACAGGAGGGAAAGGGTTAGAAAAAAAGTAAGCAAAGAATTTGGAAATCTAGTATCTTTGCACGGGACATATGATCGAAGTCTGCTAGAAACCTTTTCTAGCAGAAAAGAGAGAAAGAATGAGAGAAAGAATGTGCAGTTAAAATAGTAATTTGCTGTTCGGGCAAGTTCTTTTGGAAGAAGGTGGCTGACTGAATCTCCAGGTGCTAATGGTGAGAGTGGCAGTGGTTACTTTTCTGGTTCTGCTCACTGTCATGGCTTGGACAGTTTTTCCTCCTCAGTCAGTCTTTTGAAGCTGGACAGAGGCGAGGAGGATTTTACAATGGCACTATGTCTTGCAGTCAGTTCCAGAGTAAATGGAAATAATGGAAAAAGTAATAGGAAGGCAGCAGTAGTGGGGCAGGGAGAGAAAAAAAAAAAGAGTACAGTGGTACTGCCCTGTTCTGTGGGAATGAAGGATCACACATTTGGGAAAAAACTGGCTCTCATATGTATGGAGATCTGCCACACACATGCTCGTGTGCTGATCATGGTCAGTGACCTCATCCATATGCAGGCCTGGATATCACAGTGGTTAGGGTTTGCCAGCCAAGGACTGACTCTGGAGGAAAGTGAAGACTGGCTGGTTTTGGCAGAGAATACCCACTCTTTGCGGAGTCACTTGGAATCTTGTGAAGGCTATGACTCTTAAAGTCTTTGCAGGGCTTTAAAGGTGGATGGCAGATAAAATAAGTTCATTTACTGGTTGTTTTATTCCTCAGCTAAATCTGCTTTATATTTGTACCCGCATGAGCTCACTGATTTGCAGTCCTGTAATGTACTCTTTTCTTTTATTTTTTTGGGCTATCTTACTGTAGAGTCCCCAAAATCCAATACCCTACCAAGTCCATTGAGACACAGAGGAATGGTGATGCCCGTTCCGTGTGCAGGCTGATGGGAATGACCTTGGAAAGGGTCATGACAGTCTGGATCAGCAATACAAGTCTAGGCTGGAGCCTCTGTCCCTGCAGGTGCTCTCAGTTGCATGCAAGGTCATCAAGCTGTTCTATATGAGCTGGGACTTGTGCTGTAACTCAGCGTTTCCAGGCCGGGAAGGGCATGCTGACAGGACTGCTCTTTCCCAGCAGTGCTGCTCTGCTCTGTCCAGGACGTGCCAAGTTCTCATTAACATCTTTTGCCCACTCTTGACATAGTTCTGGGATGGCAGTGGTTGGTATTTCCATTTAGAGGGACTGATTCTAAGGTTCCTTTCATATTTCTGCATCTAGCAGTCCTTGCGCAAGCATACAGTAAGGATATATGAAACTCTCCTGTGGCGCCCACAGCTCTGCAGTAAAGGTAGAACTGGAGATCGCAAGAGACAGAGCATTTTCCCATAAATTCTTTGCCCTGTCTGTTTTCAAATAAACTGGTGATGGATGAGGGGGAAGAGGAGGAGAAAGAATAGCATAATAAAACTCCCCCGTTGCATCACTTAAAATTCTAAAGGAATGTTCATAAAAAAATCAATGTTACTTCTCTCCAAGCTGCTGGGGGGCACAAGTCTTTAATCAATTAAATTCTCATTTTTAGGTTTTTTTTATTTTTTTTAGCAAGGCTTCTTAAATGTCCTTGTGCTGTTATGTGTGCCTGATGTTACTTTTCTAGCTAAAAATAATCGGATAAGTTTTACATATTTTAGGTATATACTAGATAAACAAATAACAATGAGAAACATAAAAGTATGGTTCACATTAGGAATTAAAAGGTGATGTAATCTGAATGGGAGCCACATGAGTTTGAATTGTTTGGCTAGTTTAGTTCACTCAATTGGGAAAATAATGGAAAGGAAATCTAAGTACATGTGGTACATTTGGTTATTGTGGATAAAGCAGAATAACATCTAATATTGCATATATCTTTTTGTGATAATCCTTTCCAGTCTAAGGGGGCAATCAAGATAAACTAAGATCTGTGAACTGCTGTTCCCTGTAAGCTGTAAAAAACTTATTCTGGTAATTTGTTCATGAGTAGGTGAACATGGCTGTTCTTATTGTAGTCCTAATTTTCATTTTGAATAAGGATATTAATCTGGCAGACTGTACTTGATTTGTGTTTAAAAAAAAAAAAAAAACAAGAAACAACTGGTGGGTTATGTGTAGGCCAGATAGGAATAATTTTATCTGAAGATACTCACTTCTTTAATAACAAGTCATCCCTTCTTCTCAGTGTGGTTTATCCCACTGCTTTTTTCACCCATTTCAACTCCACCAAGGCCTGGTATCCTGAGAAGACCTCCATTCCTTGTATTTTGTGTTTGACCTGCCAACAGTAGTACTTGTTTACCTAGGGAGATAATTGTTTTCTGGAGAGCATCCAGCTGATAACTTACTTTTTCATTAGACCCCTTTTTCCTAGTACTTATCTCCTGTTAGTTGATCTGTGTCATTTGATAAAACTAATTAGGTAATAAAAGACTGTTTCTGAGCTCCTCCCTTTAATTTTGGCACCGTGAGATGTGCTTCTTGGCACCTTGCTCTTTCCACATAAAGACAGCCTTCAGTTGACAAACAACATTAATCCAAAAGAAAACAAGCCAGTTCACGCATCCTCTCTTGATATATCCTTGTGCCAGAACAAAATAGTTCCTAACAAATTATTTGTACCAAAGATAGTGACATAACCCTGGCTCTGTTTTAGAGTTTTGCAAATGTTTGCAGAGCTTCTGAAGAGGCCAGGCTAAAAATACTCAATGAAACCATTCAGAATTCTACTAAAAGCATTTTGTTTCCTAGGACTTTCCTACCTTCTGAAAATGCCCTCCCACAGCTGCATGGCATTTATTAGAAGGTGATGAAGGTATAAGGTAGGAAATCACATTTTATATTTTAGTTTAAAATTTAGGGCAATTTTCAGGCTGCTTTTTTAGATTACATACATTTTTGTAAAGAAAGGGATATCTCAATGGAAGGTAGGGTTATTATTGGCTTCAAATGGAAGTATACTCATCCAATAAAAAAGGCTGATCCGACTGTCCTTCATGAAAGTTTTCAGTGTGAAGGTTTGATATGCAGCGTTTCACACAAGTAGCCAAGAATTGCCACTGCTTTATGGACAATGGCCTCTGCTGCACCCTAATGATGTAGGAGTTTCCTGAGGATGCTGGTGGAATATTTTTTCTTGATTGTTGCACCCCAGACTAAAATTCTTCTTCAAAGTTTACTTTGAGAAGAGTATAGAAGGTGCTATGCTGAGATGTGAGACCTGAAGAAATCACTGTAGTCATTTTCCATTCAGCCCAGAGAAAATCTATCAGAGCCAGTGAAATTAGACTAACGAAAAGATTTCCACAGTAGCTTTTCTGTGTTTTACACTCAGAAATGTCATCTCTCTTAAAAGAATGGCTTCTGCCTGTTTGGTGTTAAATGCAAGCAGTGCTTTGGTCAGGTCTGAAGAACTGTTTTGGTATTAGTGTGTATTTACTGTGTGTTGTATTTACTTCCGTCTCAGAAAGACCTACCATGGGGATGTTCATGTTGTGCTTGCAGAGATTTGGAGTACTACATCTCCTAGGATGCAAGAACCCCAAAATAGCAGTGTATGAAATTTTAAAATCAGTGGTATGATAAACCTGGATAGTGCCAGTGTGTATATGTGAGTCAGGTGATAAATAAATGATGGAAGTGGTAGTGAGAATCAGTAACAGCAACAAAAAGTGACTGTTTCAAAAACTAAGGGGAAATAAAAGTTTGTACTTTCATTTGTCCTAATTAGATTCAGAAAAGATTTTGACTTGCTTTCTGCCCCTGAACATTTTTTATTGTCTTCTCTAGATGCACTTATAGCCAATAGTGACTCATGGGCATTCAGTTAAGATGCCTGAGATGGTTATCATCCTCTGGAGCTGCTGCTTTTCCTAACAGGAACAGTCCTGAGATACTGCAATTTATAACCTACCATAATGTTAACTACAACTCTTTTTGTCTATTTTGACTATCATACCTTGTATCTCAGGCAGAGTTGATTTTGCATTTCTAGCATTGAACATAAGAGCTTTCCAAGCCAATGGCAGTTACCACTGCAAGGGAATTGAAAGCATGGGCTAGCCTGCCATTGTGTCAAATCTGATAATTGGTTTTCACACATAAGCGACTCTGGAAATCCAAACTACCAAGCCTGTTTGTCCTGTGTGCTTTCCTTTAATGCACTGCTCATTTTCACATCAGATAGTTTCTTAGCCCTCCTGGCTGAAATTCAGCGCCACAAGAATTCTCTATCAAAGCCTTGCTCAAAATGTTCCAGTGCTGTGCTTAGTAGCGCATCAGTGAATTGTATCCTGTGTGGTGTGATTTTCAGCTTGCTGCAAACAAATTCTCCAGGACTGCAGATTTGCTAAGAGTTAGTGTTGGGAGCTTCTGTATTGATAGGCAGCCCTGTGGTGCCCTGCAGCACAGCACTCATTTTCCCTCAGGATCCTTTCCCTGTCTGGGCTCTCTGCTGTCCGTCCCTGTTGTAAGTGAAGATGTGGTGCAGTGCAAGAGGTGCTCTTGCCAGCAGGGTTATGGGCTCATTTTGGCTTGACCCCAGAAGAAAGGCAACAGATAGGGAATAGAGGAGGCTACAGCCCAGTCTTGAATAGAGTTGCTCTTAGTTTCTCTGCCTTGGCTCAATGTTTAGCCATGGTCTCTGCACAGCTGTCAAGATCCTATCCATGGGAAGGGAGACAGACTGCTTGGCTCACCCTGCTGCAGTCCTGTCCTAGGCGCTGCAGAAATAAATGAGGAAGTGCTGTTGAGCAGAAGCACTGCTCTGGGTGTCCTGGCAGGAGACAACACAGCGCCTCTACTGCTTTCTTGGCTGGACAGGTTGAGAGAACTCACCTGCCTGCTGCTCATTTGTGCTGCTGACAGATGCTGCTTGTACAACTGATGGGAGAAGCAAACCTTGCCATCGCCACCCTCGCTCATGAAGACAATGCAGTTTAATAGAAACATGTCCTTTTCATTGCTTATTAAAACACAGCTGTTAACATATTGTGGATTAAACCATTAATATTCACATTTTGACTCATATGGTGTCCACAAACGCTATCTGTATATGGAATTAAGAGTGCATAGCTGTAGGAGAACTGTCTTTACTAGCTAACTACTGTGCAGCATTTTCTGAATTCATGAGAAATCCTTCTACAATTCAGGGTTGTTTTTTCTAGTAGGGATTGCTGTTGTGACACTAAATTCTCTTCAGGTTCGACCGCATTGTGCTTAGATGAGACAATTATTGTTTTGTTGGATTTTTTTTTGAATGAACGCATCGGAGAAATGCCTAAACTCATCTGAAAATTAGAGAGGAAAAACACACCCTATTTTACTCCCATGCTAGTGTGAGCTGTACTGACAGTTCAGCAGTTTTACAGTGCTTTTGTTTGGTGCTAAAAAAAATATTTTCTGATTTATGCCTAAGTTACAAGGAATACATATAAGAGCTCAAATTGAGTATATGTCTTTCAAAGGAGAATTAAAAATGGAAGGAAAATACACTAAATTGTGGTGTGTGTGGCTTGTGGCAGTGACTTTCTTTTATGCAAAATTTAAGATAAAAGATGTAAAATGCTAAAAGCTAAGTAAGAACTGGTGCTGGTAATCACTATTTGTCTTCAAAGAGCCATAGGTATTTCCATTAATTTTAAAAGATCCATAAGCAAAAGAGATTATTTGACTTGACTTGCAGATACTGCTGCCGAAGCAAAGAACTTAAGTAACTGTCCATAGCAGAGCCAAGATTAAATCTGACTCAGGTATTCCTGATCTCTCTCCTTGTTCTCCAGTTGCTGGACTGTCAAGGCAGACTGACACAAAATTGTTGGCAGGTTGTTCCTGATTTTTTTTTTTTTTTAGCAGTTAGAAACTTTTGTTCTCTGCGACAGACAACGTTTGTACTACAGATGCATGAAAGTGGTTTGAGCGTGTCTGCTTGTGAATATATTTTTAGAAACTGCAGAATTTTTCCCTGTTCTTACCATTTCCTGTGGTTTTATTCTGGAGCATGATGGATGAAGAAGGCTATTTGTGTGATTAAGGTATGAGAATAGCAACTGTAGGTCTTGGGTTTACAGTTCCAAGTCAGATGTGACGGTCAGTCCCTGAAGTGTAGTAGCAACAAGTGAACTTCTTCTTTCTTCTATGAAAGAATATTTGTCCTATTAGAACTGTGTGAAGGGAGGTTGCATTAATATTTTAAAAGCCTTGTGGGATCCGTTTGAAAAGTGTCCATAGAAGTAATATTAAATCAGTGAGAGTGTAGAAACAGTACGTTCACCTGTAGTAAGCAGTGAGAGAATTAAGCTAAACAGGAACACGACACACTGGAGTAAGTGTTGACACATGAAGTTAATTGAGAACAATTAGGTCTGTGCGTAGACAAGATCTACATAGCCCGTTTGATGCATGGCATTATGTGAGTAAAGGGTGCAGGATTAGACCTTTTGTTTACAGATTTACCTAATGCTTTCAACTATTTGGATGAATGGTGTTACACAAATGTTAGTCATAATTATTATTTAATTATGACCGCATGTTTACTTTGAACATAGTCCTATGCTTAATATGTAGGAAAGCCAGGATAATGTTGCAGCTCCGGTGTGTGAGCTACTGTTTGCCAAGAAGTGTTTCCCTAATGGCTTCTCCTTCCACGGGATGAAAATGCCTCCCTGGACGGTGAAGTTACACCAGTTGTGGTATGTAGTAGGCAAATAGCTTGCATAAGAATACCTTCAGCTGGAACATTTTAGAATATGCATCTGAGATAGAATGCTAACTTATTAAAATTGATGCTATTAAATGTGCTGCTTGTATATAATTTCAAAATCCCTGAGATGCCAGTATTTCATTCTGTTTCCATTGAGAGTGCAGAAAGCAAATTTCATAGTATAATTCATAATATAGGAGTACTACAGAATTTCTATAATTCATGTGTTGCTACTTTAATTTGCATTTAAATGTTTAAACTGTTATAAAATTGATGATTCTTTAAACTTCAATCTATTTTTTTTCACTCTTAAGCAGAATGAAGTTGTTCCTTGTTTAACTCTCTTTTGAGGTTTTCCTATGCTCAGATCTTCCATTTCAGATACTGTGGAGATCTTAAGATAATTTTATGACTGGCTACACATAGAAGCAAGAAAGAGCTTAGTGAGGGTTTTTTGTTTGCTGTTTTTTGGGTTGTTTTTTTTTCTTTTATTTTTTGTTTGTTTTTGGATTTCTTTTGTGTGTGTTTTTGGGTTTTTTTGTGGTTTTGGCGTTGGTTTTTTTTGTTTGATTTTGGTTATTTTTTTACATTTTTAAAAATTTTTTTCTAAAGGGCCCTCATAAGAAATGTAATTCTGAGTGATGTATGGTATATCCTAGGTTGCAAGAGGTGGGATGCTTTCTGTCCTATCCTTTTCACTAAGTTAATGTGGGGGGTTTTTTTAAGTGACCAAAGGTAATGGAGAATATGAACCTTTTGCTTAGAATGCTCTTAGTGCTTTGAATGGAGATATCTCAGTTCCTCCATGCCTGGCATTTTACAATTGTTATTGGTGCTGCTGAGAGAGGGAAAAAGACCTCTCTTGAGCACAGGCTATGCATGTGGATTTGTGTGCAGGATCAGTCTAAATAATTCAACAAATATTTGTCTTTTCTTTGACCCAATACAGGAATCTTCCGATTCCTGACTGAGTTACTGAATCCCATGTCGTAATTGCATCTTATATTTTTCTCATTGTTTAAGGCTCTTGATCTTCCCTGTAGGCCTCCCCTGACATGCTTGCCCCCGCTCACCAGGCTGTAGAAGACTTGTGAATCTCTTGGTGGTGACAGGCTTAAGGTGACATGGTACTTCCCACGTGCACCAAAAAATCGTGTATTTCTGTACTTCAGCTTTCCTGAGCACCTGTTTGCTTTGGGGAGAAATGACTTCGTACGTTTCAAAAGCAAATTAAAAGAGTCGATCATTTAGAATAAGTGTATGTTTTCTAAAGGGAAAATGGGAGACATGCTGATTCCTGCAGGAGAGAAGAAACTTTTTTTAAAGTCTAGGTGTTCAAAGTTTATTTAAACTTTCCTTCACACAAAACGCATTCTGTTCTACATGACTGTGTCTACCTGGAAACAAAGTATTTTGGTAGAAGTAATTTATGTTTGATTTGAAAAAAATTCTGAAAGGAAGTTTGGTTTTAAAAAATTAATTTGCCCCTTCAATTTATTATTTGGTGTAGAAATGAAGGTTAAAATAATTTGTGAATGTAGTTTCCTTGAGAGGGCTTCAGTTTCTGCATTCCTTTGCTTTTCTCTGTGTTTTTCCAGCCCGGCTGTATGATTGAATGTTTGAATATTGTAGTGTCAACAGCTCCTTGTATTTTCACTTGATACAGTTGAGCAAAAATTCTGACATTCAGCTGAAATGTTTGAGGAGCCATTACCAGCATAATTCTGCTTCTTAAGTAAATCTCATCTCAGTGCTTGAAATCTAAATGGATTAATATTTTTAATGTCTTGTTTACAATGCTGCCTATGAAAGCCTGTATTTGTCTACTTGCCAGCCTTCCTTCTTGGCCAGAAACCATCCTGGCGTGAATCTCAACGCTGGGCTCCCATCCATTTTCCTTGAGTCTCTCTCTGGTTCCCTCCCTTTTCCTCAGGGGCTCTCTGGAATATTGTCAGAAGGGCTTTAATTTCTTGAGCAAGTCAGCTTTTTTTGACTCCTAAATATTTCTGCCCCAGCCCTGAATTTCAGAGTTTGCCAGCCAACCGCAGATGGCTTGCCCTGGTGGTGTTACAAAAAAATACATACATTCTCAGGTTTTGCTGAAAACAAACCTAAAAACAAACCAGTGTTAGCTTTGTAAGTGGGCAGAAAAAGATGCTTAAGGAAAAAGAATCATACAGGGGGGTGTGTGTGACTTGACAGGGTGCCCAGCAGTCATGGTGGAGTAAAGGTGAGCCAGTAGGTAACTCCTAATGTAGATTGTATCCATTATAGCATCCTATACCATTTATGCATTTCACCAGCAGAACCATACTAGCTAGGAATGCCCAATAAATTACTGAAATTATAAAAAAAACCACGTATGACCAGTGTGGTGGCACTGGTTTAGCTGTGATTGCTGAGCATCTTCAGGAGTAGGGGGCTCTTAGAGGAGAATCTGGGGACTTGGGTGAGTGTGGCATAAGTCCAAGTGCTAAAGCAGCAAGCAGGTTATTAGAGAGTAGAAACTGGGGGTGTATGATATCAGACTACATTACAGCAAAATTATGCAGCTGTAGGTACGGTGAACCCTCTCTTCTGAGCCGGCCAGCAAATCCTCACTAGTGGTTATTTTGATATGTGAGACTCTGATGCTAATCTAAGGAGTTGAATGCGAAACCAAAGAAACCCCAGCAACAATGAGAGCCCTTAGCTGAGCGAGGAGCACTTGGCAGTTCCCTCTGCCTTCCTAGAAGCAGAGGGGGAGCATGAGCTCACGCCGTGACGGGGTGCAGGGTTCCCAGAGAGGCATGGACGGGTGGGTCCCTGCGTGGTGCCCTGAGTCAGGTGCGTGTGGAAGGAAGAGGTGGTGTCCCCACATCGCGACACTGGGACTGTAATCAAGCAGCCCCCCAAAGCAACAACAGTATCTGCTTGGTCTCCTTGAGATGGGGGTTTTCTGCCTGGTCATGGAGGGAAATGCAGTGGGGTGGCAGCCCTGGAGCAGAGCCTGGCCAGAGACATGTTTTGCCAGCCTGCCCTTGCCCATGGAACAGAGGGAGCCACTGCGACCGTGTGGTGGAGGAGAATCCACATTGCCCCCTGCCATCAGCCATCAGCACAGTGCTGGTGTGCCTGCTGCCTGTGCTGCCCTCAGGAGCTGAGCTCCAGCCTCCTGGGTGAGGTCTCCTACCCTGGAGGTGAAGATGATGGTGTGAGTGAAAGGAGACAGCCAGAGCCCTGTGTGCCTGCCCATGAGACACAGGTGGGGGCCAGCTGCACCCCAGGAATGAGTGAGTGAATGAGTGAGTGCATGTGTTTGTGTGTAAGATGCTGATTTCCAAGGAGATTTTCACTTCTGGTTCTTAACATGCCATTTATTTTTGAAAACACAGTATTACTCAAAATGAGATAGGTTGATGAGCCACAATAATCTTGACAATCTCTTATTACAGATATCTGAAGGAATATGAGCATTCTTAATGTTTTATAGACTAGTGTGTCTGGCTCTGAGAAATTATAAAAGAAGTATAAATACCAGGGATAAAGGAAAGGCAAATATGGATTTAATATGTGAAGCAGCCAGTTATTTGGCTACCCTTTATCATTTATTGATCATTCTTTCTGCTGTTCAGAAATTATTTGGAGTCAAGGATTCTCAGATTTTTTTTTTTTAAATCTCCTTGTCTGTCTCAGACACCAGGCTTACGAGATGAATGTACAAACATGAGTGTGTGAGTCAGGAAACATGTCAGTGGAGGTGGCTGTGTGAGCAAGGCTGTAGGTAAACAGAAATAAAGTTAATTGGCAGTTTTCTTGTATGCACGGGCAGCTGAAGTCCTTTTTTGCTGGAAGAAATTTTCTTTTCCCATTATCCTTCAACATTCTCTTGGAGGAATTGTCTCAAGGGAAGTGAATGAGTCAGAAAATATGCCAAGTTCATGTCATGGCTGTTTCGGCGTTTCTTTCTCTTGCTGGCCTCCAGGAGCTTTATTGGCAAGTGTTTTTAAGGGAAATATTGGCACAGGAAGGCCTTATTGTTTATGTCATGAAAGTCTCTTGGCTTCTTCTGCCTTGTTATTTTCTCCCTTAAATGGGGAATTTAGGAGTGGGGGGACTGAGAAAGAAAAAGAGGAGAGAAACAGAAACTATTGACAGTTGCTACCAAAACTCTTCCCCCTACATCAGGATGTATCTTGGTGAGTCCTCTCTTTGCTTTTTTCTCTGTTGCTGCTTTTCAGACTCTGCTATGGCCGGGAAATGGGTTTCTAAATGCATAAGTTTCCTTTTTATGCTTTTCAAGATGTGGTATTTAGAGAGCTTTTTGAAAGAAGCCAGCAGTTTTCTGCTGGGCTCTCCTCTGCCAGAATAGGGCAGGGAGAGGCAAACGCAGAGCCCAGCCAGGGTCAGATCACTGCCACCTTCTCACATGCAGATCAGAGCTCTGTGATGGGCTGTGGAGGACATTTCATTCACTTCTTTTCAGTTCTGTGTAAGGTTTGCATACAAAATGCAATGGGATTTGCAGGAAAAAAATAAAATCGGGAAGTTCTGCAGAGCAGATGCAGCGGGTACTGAGAGAAACAATGGTGAGATGGTGCTTGTTAAAAACCAAAGCAGAAAGGAAAAGCATTCCTTCAAATGTGTACACGTTCTTAAAAAAAATAGCAAACCAACAAAACAACCTACTCCCTCTACCTAAACTTACTCATATGCACTCAGGCAATTTTGGCATAACATAAAAGTGCACAAGAAAAGAATTATGTCCAGTGCAGCAATAAAAATTGCTGTAACCTATTACCCTCAAATTAGGTGAGAGTTGGAAAGTCTCTGAGGATGCTATTAAAGAATTAAATATTAACATTTCAAAGAGTTTTTCAGTATTTAATTTTTTTTATTTGGAAAGTTAAAAAGTTAACTCTCCTTGTGATATGTCATGGCAGAAATTCTGTTTCTAAACCGGGTTCATTTTTATGTGTGATATTTGCCTCTCTGATATTTGTGTATGCAGCTTAAAGATCTAGGATGAAAAATTCTTTCAGGTTAATGTAACAATGGTATGCGTTGATGTACAAAAAAAGTATAACCCTATTTCTTCTGGATTTGTTACCACAGCAAAAGAAATTTAAAGCAAAAGCCTATTTTTTGTGAGTTAAACAGAGAAAATGACATCTAAACCACTTTTTTTTGTACCCATTTAAACTAAGGATTGTCTGTGGAATTAAATATCTATTTCAAGGCTGTGATGCAGTTTTTGTGATGTCTCTTCAAACACAAAGTATCTGTTGGTACATAATAATTTTTTTTATTGTGGTGTCTTACTTGCATTTTGGTGATGCCTTTTTGGAATGCTCTTTTTCAGAGGAAAGAGAGATGATTAATCTTGGCTCTTTAAACCTATATTGTTTCACTTTTCAACTCTTTCATGTTCTTTTGTTTTCTAACCTACCTATTTGCAGTGTCTGTGCAAAATACTGTAAGCTTTTCCATTCCCCCTCTGCTTCCAATTTTGTACTTTGATTTGCTCAGACCCTGCTTTTACTTTCTTTAAAAATGTATATACAGTTGAAGGTTAGTTCAAAGTTCTCATGGAACATTCATTTCTAGACCTGAATATTCTTAGAGCTTGTTATTTTTTCAGATTTGGGATCTTGCTCAGCCTGTTACAGGAAAAGTAACTGCCTGCCAACATTAGAATTCAGGGACAGGAGCCTGGATTTTGCTTGGAAAGCATCTTTAGGAAAGGTGGCTGTGGCTTTTATATTCCTACCTTCAAGTGTTTTTACCAAGACTGAGCCATAAGAATTATATTGCAAAATTATAGTTACAAAACCAGGAAAAAATACCCCTTCTAGCAGTACTCGCATATTTGTGTATAATTTATTTGTATGAATATGCATCTGTAATAAAGTAATCACTTAAAAGAATATCATAGTTCCATATAGGATGTTGCAAGTGAACCACTTTCACTATGTTGTAATTGTTCTCTAGAGTGAAACATAAGCTTTTTCTGGTTTATTTCTGTGTGTACATATACCTGTATCTATGAATATATTTGAATAGTTATATCAAAATATAAGCACTGTAATACTTCTGGTAATATCATCATGGACTTTTCTTCTATGTTAGGAATCCTGCATTTGTCAGTTCCAGCAGACAGAAACCTTTGTGCCATGTTTTTTGTGTCTCATGTCATAACATGAGAAAAACAAACCATAAAACTGGGTGTGAATAACTGTACTTTGGCTCGTGTCTGCTATCCACTTTACCAGACAGCCAGAATTCTTTAGACATGGCAGTAAAAGCTCAGTATTAAATCATCAGCCCATATCTATTGCTCCTGTGTCAGGTATACTGTGACAATATTGCTTTATCGTTATGCTGGAGCACCAGGTGAAATCACCTGTTTCCTTAGGGACTTTCATTGGAGATGTCTTTCTCCTCTGTCCCCTGAAACTTTGAGGTCTCTTCTGAGCTAGAAAGCCTTCAGTTTGGGCTATTCCATTGGTATTAGTCTTGTTGGTTTCCTTAGCAATGAACACTAGGAAAGCTACCTTTTCCTTTTCAAGAGCTTTCTCCTCTCTCCCACAGCTCCATTCATTTTTGTTGCATTGGGGAAAAAAAAAAAAAGAAAATAAAAATTGGATGTGGTTAATAACAGTCTTGTAAAAAAAATTTCCATAATTCAGAACTTTTCATTTTCTGACAGCGGGACTGTCACATGTGCATAGAGAGCCGATCGGGATGAGGGCTCTCAAACCACAGCTACAGTTTAGTGATTCAGCATGTAATGAATGGGAACAGGGAGTAAATTATAATTTAGGATTGTGTTGTTCATCATGCAGGCTAAGCAGCCTGGCTTAACAGGAAGAGGTCAAAATTCACAGGTCTACCCAGCTCTTCAGGGGAGGCAATGATTTGGGTAAAAATGTTCCAGTTATAATCTACTTGAATTTCCAGAAGTTATTAATAGAGTTCTTTGCTGAAGGCTTATAAGGAATTAAAGCTGCTGTGCACTGAAAGGGAAACTCCTGTGGCAAATTAATTGCAGGTTAAAAGTTAGGAAGCAATAGGGAGTAAATCATCGAGTTTTACAGCGGGGGAATTCTGTAAGGCACCAATCCAACCTATGGAAGAAGGGGTTAATATTGAAGTAATAAAGCCTGATGGTGGTACTTGAGTCAACTGGGAAGAATTGTACAAGGATGTGACAGTATTGAGTGTGACTAAGCAATACGATGGCAGAGGAAATTCAGTCACAATAAATGTTAATATTTTTAAAAGGAGAAGAATTGCAATCATAGTGGACTTACGGCCACTTAGGAAAAAGTGCTGGTGTGTAATAGATTTTTTTATGAAGGTAACAGCTGAATGTCCATCATATGTCAAAAGCAAACATTGGGAAATTTTAGGAAGGGGGCAGAGAAAAATGTCATATTCTCCATGTTTCACTCTACATAGGACTGCATCGCAGTAACGTGGTCTTTGCTCTGACCTGTCAGATTTTCATGTCTGTAATGTTAAAACATGTATAACAGCACAGTATTTTCCATCCTTAGATGCATCTTTTTCTGACGTGATTTAAAAACCCTATAATATGAAGAACAAGAGAAGATAGAGCCAACCAATGTTGTAACCCTTTGACAGAAGCATCTAGCAGTTTCTTACTGTTAATTAAGAACGGAAAACACCAAGAGCATATCTGAAAAATAAAAGGAGTGAAGCCTGTGTGAAATTTCAAGCTGGGAAAAATTACAAGTGTAAACAGCTTTATGCTGAACAGAAGCCCTCCTTGATAAGTAAAGATAGTTCATCTAGGGACTTTGCAGTAACAAGCCTGTCTTCCATAATGTTTTATTCCAGAATGGGTTAGTCCCAAAGGACTTTTTGACTCTCTGGATTCAGATGTATGTACATGTAAGTGCTGTACCTGTCAAATCCTCTATTTATTGCAGAGGAATTTTACCCAGCAAAACTTATGCCTGTTAGGTACTAAGCACCAGTACCGTGGCCATAAATATGCAAAATTAACCAGTTTGCCAGGTACTTTCCAGGTACAATAAACTGCTGCATAATTTGTATATATTTCAGTTGTTCTCTTGGTTACAAACTTGCACGTGAAGCATGGGACGTATACTGCATGTAATGATTCCGAGTTTTCCCTCCCCATCTATCTGAACATCTCAGGTACTAAAGAGAGGAAAAATATTCCAATCATGCATTCATGTAAGTAATTGGTCTTTGGATCATTTTACTTACGGATTAACACGATGTTAAAATTTCACAATTTCTGACAAAAAATATTTACAAAATTCTTTGTCACCTACAAAAGGCTTGAGATCACACTGACCAGACTGCTCTTCAGAATTATATAGGTGTATTCAAACAGTTTAAAAGATGATTATTGTTGCTTCCCTGATTAAAAAAAGAAAAAAAAAGGGAAAAAAATTATGCTAATGTTGTTCTAAGGTTCATCTAATATGTATATAGAAGTAATAAGTAATTTTAAAATTTACACAAATTTAAATAGAAAAAGATTGAAATTAAAAGCAGAAAACTCGATGGATAGTCAAATGTGTTTTTTCACAGAAAGAGTAATGCAAAGATTTCTACTGTATAAAGAGATTCTGCATAATGACATAAAATGTTATTTCTACATTGCTTAATTTTTCATTTTTCTCCCTGACATTTTGAATCCCGCATTAGTCTGTAGAACAGATTCAAAATATCAGAGGTAAAACAAAAAGCCAAACTTTGTCTTCAGGATGTAGTTTCACTAACTTGATTGGGCATTACTCAGAGCAGATCCATTTTTAGCATATTGCAATTTGCATACTGACCTTTTCTGCACTGTTAATGAAAATTGATGCTGTGATGTGTTGATTAGCCCCATAAAATAATGTTTAAGATTTCATTTAAATATATTGTTTCGTGAACAATAATGACACCTACTCTATTACAATAATAAAAATGTCCATTACAATAATAAAATAAATCTAGATTGCTTCCAGATAGCTGAAAAAGATGATCTTACAAAGCTAAGTTTTGTTTTCAGAAATGCTCACTGACATTTTCTGTCTATGGTAGCTCTCAGTAAAGTGCGTAACTGTTGAAAGTTTAAAAATCATATGCAGGATGACTGTAGACATCAGGTCTGAAATGGGGGAATGTGTACATTTGCATATGTGCATATGCTGATGATAATAGTTTGGAAAAATGTCGCCTCAAAACTTGAGACAGAGCATCTACTCCAGGTAAGCTACATGAGTGGATGAATTTATTTCTCTTCCAGTGTGATCGCTGCATAGTTTAATATAAACTGAAAGCAGACTTAGTTCAGGGAGAGCAATCTGGAGTAGTAATGTGTGTATTGCCCTAAGTAATGACTGCAAAATATGTGCATAATTACTTTGACCTGCTGAGGTCCCAGGTGGAGCACCTGCTTCAGTTTAGTATTGTAGGAAAGAGAGTGAGCTACAGGAGACAGTCTAGATATTACTATCAAGAAATACCAAAGGCATGGGAAGCTTGAGTTCTAAGTAATATTTTAGCAAAGCACAGCTGCTTAGTTTTGTGAAAAGGTGGTTGGAAAGACTGTGATAACAGTTCTCATGAAATGGATATAAGTTAGCTGTGAAGAAAACCCAGCATTGCTTGTGGACATAGCAGGACACTGACAGTTGTGTCTACAGTAAGAGAACCCTGTACTGGGAAAAATACTCAAAAGAAAGGAAGAAATTAGCAATATAAGATGTTGCCCAGGATAGTGTGGTGTTTGAAGCTGGCATAAATGGAACTGGGTTTGCAGAAGAGATACACCAACTGGCAGATCTCTCTTAGTCACAACTGGTGAGGTGCTCACTTTGGTTCAGGTGAGACATGCTGTAGTAGTCCCAATAGGTAGCCTCTGTATACCAGAATTTATATAAACCCCTATAAGATGAAACTGCTTTGGATCGTTGCTGTCCTTCACTACTTCACCCTGCACTTATGCAAATCCTGCTCACAAATTACAGCAGCGAGTCTGTATGGACAGATGAAGTAAATCCATGCTGGACTGGAGCTGATCCTGCATTGAAAGAACAAACTTTAAGCTTGTTGAAATGCTACAAGCCTATTGAACGCTGCAGTTAATTTCTTAACGCATGGCTTAAGGATGGCTACAGAAATTGGGGAAATAGATGCAGAATTGTGATAGTGAGAGAGGTCATTTAGTGTTTAACTTTCAGCTATGTGTATTGAAAAAAGGAAGCAAGCTTTCCATTCTTCACACTCCAGTGTTCATTCTGAATGAGGTTTAATGTACAGCCTACTGTGGCACCTCCTTTAATTAGCACTTGCTGCTTTTCTTCTTCTGACAATTGTGATAGTGGCAGACTTCATGTCTTTATTACCAGCGAGAGGGAAAGGCTCCTGTAACTTCTGTAACTGATGGGCTGAGACAGTCTGGGTGCTGTAGCTCCTAATGAGCGGCGCATGACACGGTGCAGAGTGCTGGCAAGATTAACGAGCCCAGATTTCCTTACCAGCACACTGCCTTGTCATAGCAGCATGGAGAAGGAGTGAGAGCCTTAGCACATAGTCTGCAATGTACCTTTGTACTGATAAGAAAATCCTGTGCAACCAGCGTCAGGAATAGATGTGAAAAAAACTTCAGGTTTCTATTTGCAAATCAGGATTCGTGCAAATGGCTGGGGACTGATCATTGTTATCAGACTGAAACCCTAAAGGGGGGGATCTGCCATTGACCTTCTTTTGGCAAAATATTCCTGTATAGGAAAACAGATCACAATGCACTCCCCTCCAAAACTGTTACAAATTCTCTTGGCAGCATCCTAAGTTATTTTTCCTTTGTTCAGTAATTTTCTGACATCTTTAACAACCTACCTCATTTTAACAAAAAAACATTATCACATAAGCCCCCTGAACTAAACAATACTGATTCTGATGTTTTCTAATCGTTAAAATCCTGCTAAGTTTTCCTCTGTACTGATGAAATTGTTTTTTAAATGCTTTCATTTGGAAAGCTAATGACACTTGAAATAGTTTCTGACTAAGACTTTGCAAATACCTGATTTTCATCTGAAGTTTCTGCTTTTGCGGTACAGACAGCTCTAAAGAAGTGTAATCTTTTGGGTAATCCGGAGAGTGTGAGGACACAGAGAGACTAATTTGAATTGAATCACATATTATAACTATTCAACTCATAATTTGCCATCTAAAGTGCTTAAAAACACCCACTGATTTCTTATATTTCCTGACTCTTAAAGAAGACCAGAAAGATGAAATGTAGGAAGGGGGATGAAAGAGGACTAACAAACTGATTATGTGCTTTAACCTACCTTCCTTCAAGGAGATGAGCACCTGCACACTGGAGAGACACCAGAGACTTCATTTGAGATCAGAAAGCTAAGTGCAGTACAAGACTTCTGTGTAGGTAAATGCATGAAGGTTTTGCTTTGTAACACCTGTTTCTCAGAGTCTGAAGGTTATTTCCAGCTTAATTCTTGGTGTTCCGTAGTGCACTTATACACAAACCCCTTCCAGCTGCCCATAATAAGAGATACCTTGGAGAGGAATGGAAACAAAGTCTTACCCCTAAGCTGGTGAGTTGGGGCTGACAGTGCTCAGTTCTGGAGCCAGGCAAGTTGTATTCCTCCCTGTCCCCTGAAACCAGGAGGAAATGCCTGGTACACAATAGAGCAGGTTGGCAGCACTGAGACTTTCCTACTTCTGTCTCATCTTGTCTGATTTGATCTCTGACTGTGAGCTTCCTTGGTAGCTAGGTAAAATAAGCCAGAGTGTGGGTCTCTCAGCGTCCCTGCTGAAGCTGTTTCTCTTTTTATATAAAATACTTAAATATTCCCTGAAAACACAGAAAAAAAATTATCAGTCTTCTCTGAGAGAAATCTGTGCAGCATGGAACTGAAATCAGTCTGGAGTTGTTTTACATGGATTCAGAAAACAAAACAAGACAAACCAAAATATCCACCAGCTGTGAAAAAGTACAGAGAGAGGCAAGCACTGCCCAGCATCAAGTGAGGTGAGTATGTAAAAATGTAGATTTCTTCAGATGATTTCATGTACTAGTTTTTTAAGACAGGAGAATATTTCATAAATCGGCTGTCCAGCTGCAGAGCAGCTGATACTTGTAAACAATGGGTACTCATACCCTGGTGAAATTTCATCTGAAAGCCTGGATCTCAGGCAGTGCATCTGAGTTGCGAGACAGTGCACCAGTGAGGGCTGTGGAATTGCAAATAAGCACCGCACTCCTCTTCTCCTGGGTGGTGTAGGCAGCTTTCTGCTCCAGGCTGCTGCCTACCTTGCCTGCTGCCTTGAGCTATCTCTGTTTTTCCATGAAAGAATATAAGCAGTGGGTAGAGAAAAATTCTAGTGAAATGGGAACAGGATCAGGATCAGACTGCTTGTCTTTTTTTGGGTTTTGCAAAGTCAAAGTATTTCAGGTGAATGTCATCTTTATTCAACCACCTGAAACAGGGAACTGACGATCATTGTAAAGAGGGTTTCACCTGAAATCATTCTTGTGTACAGCTGCCAAATGTTATATCTGGGCCTCAAATAAAATCTGAGTGTTACATCAAAGACTGGGAGAACTGTGATCACCACTGCCTAAGGATTATGGAAAGTCATCTGCCCATATATTCAGCATGATTTTTTAAAAATAAAATTAGTGCGAGTTCTTTCCATCTGATTTAATTATTTTAAAATTCGTTGGGAATTTCAATAGCTTGTAATTAAGAAAAGAAAAAGTTTTACCTGCATGTCGGAAGTTTTCCCCACTGAGCAGTAATGACAAAAAAGGCATACATATTTTGTTACTTACCTTGTAAATGTGATTTTTGACACTGTGTGTAGGTTGATCTACTTCCAAACTCTTAGCTGTTTCAGTGATGAACAAATCCTAACAAATAGAACTTTTTGTTTAGCAGCTAAAAATCTTCTTCCTGTTAACAAACACACTATGTAGAAAATACCAGTCTTCCTGAGAGAACATTAATAAAGAATGTATGGTACTGTCAAATATTCTAGTAGCTAAACCAAGCAAGAAATATACTGGCTATGACTAACATCCTAAATCTCAGATTCCTCCTAGGAGTGCCTGGATTCTCCAGTATTATGCTGTTCTTTGTGCAATTGTTTACATTTTGTAGCATTGAACTGTGCTTTTGCTCAGTTGTAAATGTGCTGTGAATGCAGGTGGACATTTTTCTGTGGTTATTCAGTAGACATTCAATCACTGTCTCTGAAAAATGGAACAGATTTTAATTTGAAAACTTCATAATTAATAAGAGTCAATATATTTAATGACATTTCTGGGTTTATATCTACTGTAGGTGTCTTGGTGTGGAGGCAATCAGATTTCTTTCTGCAGGCTCGTCTCTGGATTTTATTAAGTCTTCTCCTTAGTGAACAAACCCCTTTTTCTTCTTTTTGTCTAGCTCTCCTTGTAGAACAGTTGTAGAACTCCCTTTTGTTTTGGAGGATAATGACTCTCATATATGATTTCTTTTTGTTCTGTGGCATTTCACTTCAGAATTTGAACTAAACTTCAGAAGCACAGCTGGCACCCAAAGACAGAACATCTGTCTGCTGGAAAACTGAGCCTTAGTTATTTCAACATCAGTAGTTTACACTCTGAGTGGGGGTACTTGGATTTGATATCTGTGAGGATAATACACTATATACTCCTTTAAGTACAATTTGTGCAGTATCTAAGGGCAGTAATACTTACAGGAAAATTTTGTCTGTATGAAACAAACTGAAAAAATGTCTAAGGGTTATTTTAGAAAAGCATCAGGGAAAAAAACACTTTGGAAGGAAGAGACTTTTGCCTAGTTTTCTAGCTAAGTCCCTATTGTCCCCAAAATAATGCTTTCAAGGTAAGAATGCAGGTATTTCATGTAGGATTTTTGTGAAGAAATGGGCAATTCAGTTTCATTACCTGCTCTTCCACTTACTGAATTTGAAGACATTAACTCCTTCTTTAGGACTAGGCAAGCAGAGAAATGACTTCAGATGATTTTTCCAGCATGCATATGTTGTGTAGAGACATCTAAAAATAATCATCCCCTCCTAGCTGGTGAAATTATCCTGGCAAAGCCCCTAATACATACGAAGCTATGCCAATGGAAAAGCACCACCGCCTTTATCAATTTAGCTGCTGCCATTTCGGGGAGATGACGCAGTGTTGGTGGGAGAGGGTTTCCTTCTGCTGGTGTGCATGTGAGAAGGTCAGGAAGAGGCTGATGCTGTCAGGCTTGGTACACGCACCGCCATAACACCACCGAATGCTCGATCCGTCCCCCTTGGATGTTCCCCTGTGCCCATCCCACTCAGTCCTTTGGGTGTGCCAGCAGGTCAACACACATGTTGTGCTCAGAACAACAGGCTTGGTTGGTTGTTCCAAACTGGGACAACAGGCTGCAGTTCTCAAGTGCACCCTCACCTCGTTACCCCCAAGCAGCCCTGGTTAACGTCATTTGCATCTGCTGTTACTACTTCTGCCATTTCTTGACTCTCCTTTTTGCTGTCCTTGTACCTCTTTTCTCCACTCCAGTCTCCTCCCCAGTAAATTGCTTTTTTCCCACCTTGATTCCATTTTTTCCACATCCATTTCAACCTTGTAAACCTGGTCTCAGGTGACAGGATTAGTCCTGATGGCCCTGTGTGGCTGTATGCCCCAGCAGGTCCTCTGCCCTCCCCTTTCCCTGTCTGTGGCACTCTTGCCAAGCTCCCCTTCACCCATCAGTGAAATCATTGAAACCTGTATAAAGGATGCAGGAGTGACAGTCCCAGTAGACCTTATTGTGCCTGCTCAGTGGAAATGACTGCAAATGAAGAAGTAAAGAATTTGGCATGGGAAGCTGTTCTTCTTTGTGTCCTAATCTCTTGATAGAGGAACATGGCACAAAATAGCTGACGTCAGTAGAAAGACTCCTTTGGTTTCATGGGCCTTCCAGCAGACCCTGTTCTTTTCTCTTACTGTCTTAATGCTGGCAGGATGACTAATACAGACAGATATCCTAGAGCTGACAATGACATCTTAAGTCTGTCCTAAAGGATCAAACAGAATACTTATTTCTAGAGCTGATCAGATTTTTCGTGAATCTAGCCCATTATTCTACAAAAAAGTGTAAGGATTAATAAAGTCAAAATGAAGAAATACTTGTTAAATGTAGCAAAAGGATATATGATTAAAAAAAGATAACTGGAACAGAGACACATATTTTGGCTGTAGCTGTTGACCACAATACCTCAGAAGAAAAGCCTAGTGTGGTAATGAAATTCCAGCAAATTGATGGATTGTAGCGATATCTGTTCAGGAGAGATGTCTGTGTTACTAAGGCATTTCTAATGATTCAGTACTGTCAAATTCCAACACTCAGGAACTGTGAATTAGGTCATTACCGCCAACTCTACTATTTCATTCTGAATTTTTAAAACTTTTTTATTTTATTTTATTGTCTGTATGTAATCAAGGACAGCATTTTGTAGTCCACTCACTATTCCCTGTAGCTTCTGTGCCAGCTCAGAAAACACTGATAGTATACTAGTCTCCCTCCTGAGAGACCTAAAGAGATACTTCTTTTTAAAAAAGCCTGGTTTAAAAGCACATCTCATCCTGTTTCCTAAGTCTTTTTTTTTCTATAATATGGATAGGATACCTCAAAGAAAATTCTATTTTAAAGTCTTTATAAATAACTTCTTATGTAAGATTCTCCAACAGCTTCACAGATACTAAAAAATAAGCCCTCTCTAGAAGCTAGTACATTTTGTGCTTCCCATATAAGCAAACTGCTTTGTCATTTAGACCAAAGTATTTTAGTGGATGGCAGAACATGAAAATAAATCTGGGGATCCTGTTCTGATAAAGTTTTCCTACAGCTGGTTGCAGATACCTTCCACAAACAATACGAGGTGTTCTCTCATTCTGTCAATATCTTTGGGTTTTTTTTCTAATTAATCTATTTGTTTTTCATAGTAGAGATTCTCCATTTTGAATTGCACAAAGTAACAGAATCTTCCGTGCTGTATTTTTTTTTCCACAGAAATTTCACTCTGAGCTTTTGCAATCTCCACATATTGTATCTTGGCACAAAACACTACCTCTGCTTATGGTTTGCATCATTAACTATCAGATTGGCTGCTCACGGTGTTTATAGGATACAACAAGAAATAGCCTGTTAAATCTGGCTGGTTGGTACAACTGATGTTAGTTGAATCATTCTGCTCCTGTGTTCTCACATCGTACAGAGAACAGAATCCCATAAAACTAATAAGCTGTAAAATAGAATTAATGTCAATGGTAAAGAATATGTCCAAGTGTTGTAGATAAATTGAGAATAACTTTCCTGAAGTCTAAAAAAGTAAACATAGAGAGTAGACTAGAAATGCATTCTGTAAAACTGTTGTGAGGTAAGAAATGCGTGCCAAGCATATATGATATTAATAATAGCAGTTCTGATGGCTTATCTGTAGATCTTACTGGCATACTGTTGGAACTGAAGCGAGTATTATCTTCTCCACCTTATGGATGAGGAAGCTGGGTAACTGTAAGAATAAATTTTCAACACAGAACATGAGGCAGTGCTGACTCCAATTCCCGTTGCAACTCCCCAACTTTAATTATTTTTCTGTGAGCTTCGTTTGTTTCTCTTCATTACACAGAACTTGTTCTTTCAGCACAAGGTAATTTGGATAACATTGAATGTAGATTAGATCCATCTATTAATACTTAGGAAACTTCTTAACTCTAAAATTGCTGTGATAGATTAGCTCCTTCCCATCACTGGATGGGAGAATGCCCACATCCTTAATTTAGACTGCTGTGTTGCTTTTCACACTTAATATTTTTCTGCTTGAGACACTATGAAAAGCAACAGGAAAAGAATGTCTTTGATGCTTATTTTAGCATGTTTCCAGATAAACCTTGTGGGAAGTATGTGGAATATCACTTCTAAGATCATGTATTTTCACTGTCCTTTTTAATATCCATATGATGCTGCTGAGATAAATCATGGGAAGCCTCAGTATCAGCAATACAAGGCTTATTTCCCATTCTCCTTCTCCTGATTGATGTGAGTGGCATCAAAACTGTCTCTTGAGTGTCTGGCTAAAATCGAACTGCCTATTAGTTAAATAGAAATGGTGCTAAATGGAGGACTGAAATCTACTGAAAAAGTAGCAATTTCCATCTTGGCTTGTGTTTGGGACTCGTTTTGCTTGTGGTTTCTCCCTTGACTCTCTTTGGCTTCCTTATTGTCTTTATTTTCAGGGCAATCTTTCCTGAGATAAGCAGCAAAAATTCATCTGGTAACTTGACTTGGGTAATCCTCACATTTCTATCTTCCATCCCTTACCACTGCAGTGTGTTTATACAGAGCTTTAACCAGAAAACCCTTCAGTTCCTTGAAGCTGTTCAGTGTGCTGCACCTCTGGGAGCACTCCCTGCTTTATCACTGGCTTGCCTCTGGTGCTCCGTACCAGGTGGGATTCAGCATCTTCCTGCTGACCTTTGAAGTCATCTTTGCTGGCTGTCTTGAAACAAAGTTTGCCTTGCATGGTCATTGCTCCTGCTTGCAGCTATGTTCTTCAAGGGTCTGTTTGTCAGGCAGCAGATGCACAGGAGCAGCACACAGAGATGGAGTCATCAGGACCATGGACTTGGCATTTGGTAGTGGGGCCCCTCAGGAATGACATGCAACATCCAGTTTTCCTGTTGCACAGTTACAGAAACAAGATGTGAAATTAGAACAGAAGGAGAGATTAACTAGAAAGTTGGAAAGGAGAAAGGAGAGAATTATGTATTCAAAGAAAACCTGGCTCATACCACTGAGTCAGGAGAGCAAAGAAACTTGGATTGATACCTTGGTGTTACCTCAGTCACATACCCATCATGAAACACTGTAGTTCTGAGAGTTTAATGAACTTAGTAAGATTTCTGCATGTGATTTTTGATGTGGTTTCTGGGGAAAGTCTATCTGCTCATACCAGGGTTTTGCTTCGGACACTTGGAGGATGTTGCTTCCATACTGACCTCCCTCTTCCCTTTCAAGACCCCTGATTTTACTGCTTTGATAAATACATGCTCTAAATCATAAGTAGGGGTTGAATGCAGGCAATAGTGAAACTGAAAAGATCTGAGCCAACTACTGACAAACCAGGGAAAGCAAAACAGCTTCAGATGTGCAACTCACAACTCAGGAGAAGCAGATGGTGCTGAACAGGGCTGGGCCTTACACTTGAATTTCCCCTGCTTGATTTTGCCATGCTTTCCTTCCAGAGAAAGGAGTCCTTGTGTGAGTCCTTGGACGCCTTGTGTGTTGTCTCCAGCATGGACCTATGCCTCTGTGCACCTACAAGCAGGCCACCCTTAAAGCTGTTGCTTCTTTCAGTGGTTTGGTTTTCTCTGTCAACCTAAGCTTCTAGAACACCTGCCCAAAGCCTCATCATCTCAGGACAGTCAATATGGATCATTTTATGATGAGTCATATAATATTAAAGCATGTTCAGAACCAGCTGTTAGAAATATCTTTCCAAGTCTTACTGCACTTCTATTGCTGCATCTTTGATTCTTTACCTTTTATAAGCAAATGTAAGCTTTCTGATTGTACCCTCAGTCTCTGTACAGCAGATACATCTATTCATGGAGCTTTTCATGGCTTCTCACTGACAGGCTTTGCTGTCCCTGAAGGCCATGCAAAAGCTCCTCATTAAAAAATTAAAAGTCTCCCATTCTCGTTTACATCTTTCTGCAGCCCCTCATGTTCCTCATCTGCACTTGTGAGCTGTCTGACAGTGGAAGTGCTGTCACAGCAAATGCAGGGACGGGGTGTTCTGCCGAGGAGAGGCACAAAGACTGGGGGGTGGCGAGGTGAGCTTCCCAGGCATGCTGCCTGTGGAGGTGTGAAGCTACGGAGATCAGCCAGGAGGGCATCAGGGTGAACGCAGTAGTAGAAATGTGGCCGCAACAAAATGCTGCACCAGAATCTTCCAGCCACATCTTGGCAGCCTGTAGCCGAAGGTAAAACACATAGATGACATGAAGAGGGCAATTGCAGCTTCCTCACTGCTCAGAAAGATTGTCTTTTGGATGGATTACTGTAGGTCTTATTCAAGTGTGCTCCATAAACTACTTTATTTATTCTATTCTTTTATTTTACTCCTGATTTCATACACTTACTTTTTTCTGGTAGAAATGGAGAAGAAAACACTTAACGTCTAAGCTGGTCTTGGATTTTGGTGTTATTGACAAATTTTCAGAACAAAGTTTGTGTGGCAAGTTCAGCTAGTTAACTCTGTCAGCTAAGTCTTTCCTGTGTATGGTCTTTATTATTTATTTGAGCCCCTGTCGCGTTTAGGTAACTTAGCAATGATGTGGACTTGGGTTCTTGCTGGAAATTTATTCTTGTGTCTCAGTAGTACTAGATTCGTGGCTTTACTTAGTGCTAAAAGGAAGACTGACCTTACCAATTTGTACTGTCATTCTCCAGAACATACAACTAGCACTTTTTAGTGCCTTTCTTCAGTGTATATTTATCCAAACACAAAAAGAGTTATAATGAATTGCATTGTCTTTAGGTTTTTTTTTGTTTGTTTGTTTGTTTTCCAGAGTGCAAGACTTACAATCTTCAGAGGTGTTTCAGAAAACTCCAGAAATAATTTAACAGTTAAAGAGTAATTTCAATGCATGGATTCATAAATACCCTAGTTTATTACAAAAGACATCAACCCATTCTGTGTTCCCCTTGTGTGCCATTTTATGAGACAGGGTGAACCTCATCTCCGTCCCCTTGCCCACAAGCTGCTGTGGTCTCCTGCCACTTGGTGCCAGCTGTGGTGGTAACCAGCCACCTCACAGGGATAATTCAACTCACTAACCCAGCGCAAAACTAACCCAGCAAAAAGTGGGTATTTTCTGCAGGGTCAGTGAAGCGAGTCAGGTCATGCAAGGGGTAGAAGGGGGCTGTGCTACAGAGAACAAAATCTTTTATGTCTGTCCTCATTAAACATTATGTCTATCCTTAAAGCTATCACCAATTTTTATAGTGTTTTGCATCAAGATTTTTAATGGGTTGACTGTTAGCCTCATACTTTAAACTCCCTGTGTCCCATGTGCTTGGCCTTCTTTATTCTCTTTATTTTGAAATTTGGCTGTTAACATGTTGTTGTGTTGCATTTCAAAGAGTTGTGCTATACAGCAAAGTAAGCATTGTGGTATTGGCATTTTCTAGAACTATTAGGATTCCTTTATTAAAATTATTTCTTTATTAAAAATTATTTCAAACAGCAAACTAATGCCCGATGTGATGGACATACTAGGAATAAAAAATGCCCTCCTGTATTTGCAGTAAACTTTCATCCATTAGAAACATGCCACTAGACATTAAAATAAAATCACCTAAGGAAAGCAGCTTAACTCCTCTTTATCTTCAGCAACTTCAGCAGTTTTGCAGAGCCACCTGTAACTCAGAGTGGTTCAACAGCTCCCCACTCATGACCCCGTACAGCCATACCAGGAACTAAATAAACCCTACTTACTAGTAATTAAAGTGATTTAATTTAAAACACACTGACAGATGCATAATGGGTTAATTAGAAAATAAGTAATTAGCAAATAGGATGGAAAAGGTTAAAAGGTTGTGGACTTTTGTTGTTTGCTTGGGACAGATAGTGAAATCATCAGCGATTAAACTTTTTCTTTTAATTTCTGGGCTTAATTCTATTATTGTTAGCCGTAAATGAGGCAGCAAACAAGAAGAGAGGGCTAAAAAAATAAGAAGAAATCACTGTTTTATCAGGCATACTGAAAGGCCATTGTTAACACTTAGGCTATGTGATTTATTTCCAGTCTGCACACAAAAGCAGGCACACCATCTATGATGTTTATATTTAATATCAGTATATATACATCTTCTGAGGAGAAGTAGTTGCCCTCTCCTCTCTGCACTGGTCCCCTAGTGAGGTCAGGAAATAGGGTATAAGACTTGATAGAGATTAGAACACACCTCTTAGGAAACTCTACCTGCCTTAAAGATTAAATCGGTGAATTATTTGGTTGGGAATATGCCATAATGTGTTTGCTCTCAAAAAAAAAAGTTAAAAAGGAATAGGACTTTGAATACAGTAACTTCTGAACTGTGAAAATCCTCAGCTGAAATCCAGTTAAGTACATGCAGTGCTGGTTATACAGACAAAGCCATTACAAAGGGTACAAGCAATTTTCTGTTCAAAAATAAAAGCAAAATAAGAGCTTCTACTCCATTTTCACAAGTATTATTCCTTCTCTCCATGATTTCTGTCTGCCCAAAACCAGAAGCAAATGGGCATTTAGATAGTTTTAATACAGTCATATTTTATGACCACAAGCGTATTGCCAGGTAACTTGAAACTCTTTATTTATTTATAATAATTATAAATGTATTGATGTATCTATGAAACATGTGGTTTGTATTTTAAAATTTCAGAGAGAATGTTTGCAGAAAGCTTTCTCCAATTTGAGCCTAATTTTTACTGAAGTCATTGAATTTTTTCTTTTGAAAAATAAGCTTTTGGGTGAACCTCAGAAATAGCAATATGAAGTTTTCCATTTCAAAATATCAATTAAAACCAGGCATGATTTTTTTCTTTTTAAATATAGCTGCCTGCTAACCTAATTACATGTCCACCAGTAACCATTAGCATAATTTGACCAAATTTCCCATAGCAGTCACATTCTTCCATCATTCCTTGCTCTCTTTTGAGCATGGCTATCCTGTGTTCACTTCCTCGTCACTTCACCAAGCCATAGTTAACTCTCAACAGGTATCTTGTCAGTCCAGCCCCATAATCATTTAACTTTACATTTGACTTTACAGTCCCTCCCTTTCTATTAGTCATACCTTTTTGTGTCTCTGGTGTGCTTTCAGTGTGCCTGCAGCGATGTTTTCTGCTTTACTGCTTGATATAAAGCCTGAACCTACACATCCAGAGATGCACAGTCCTGTTTTGGTGTGTGTCACTCTGTCACCAACCCTCTGATGCCCTTTTCTGTTGAGCCACTTCTGCAGTGGCAGGCAAAGGCTCCAGGTCTGCCAATCTGATTTAGGGAAAGGATCTTGCACAGATTCTAGCTACACTTTATTCACCCACCATAGTTCTTGCTGGCTAGGGATATAGATTTCAGAAAACAACAAACTTCTTGTTCTGGTCTGTTACTTTGATTTTGTTGAAAATCAACTCCTTCAAAAATTTTTCCCAATTATAATTGAGTTTAAGCCATATTATTTGAGGTCTGGAATCTGTGTCAAACATTTCAGAATTCAGTGGTTTGGCAATTCAGCTATCAGTTTTTAGGGAAAATAGAATCGTTTGGAAGCTCATCAGGTCACACAGTAGACAAAACCCATGAGGCTAAATCCATAACTGTAAAAGCTATGAAGGTTTTCTGCGAAGTTCTATATATTTGCACACTGTAACTCAAAGCCTGCAATACAGATAACAACTTTTCATTTAGATTTTTTTTTTTCATTTTAGAATTTATTTTTTCAACTAAGGGGTGACTTTCTGAAGCTCTGGTTAAGAAAAGTAGAAAGACTAAAGCTGAATTAATTCTGCTGTTCATATCTGAATCCCTGGAAATAGCTCAAACAAATGCCAGTACCAATCTTTAGGGTAATACTTACCCCTATTCAGAGTGACATTTGTAGATTAGAGCATACTCATTTCTGCTTCACTGATTTTTTAGGCACAGCGTATATAAGATGCATTGACAAAATGCATTCATGTTAACAAGATTCATCCAGGTACCTCCTCTCTTGACATTTAGAAAATATTCTTTTTCCTTACTTATTCCATCATGAGGGGGAAATTCACCAGTTTCAAGGAAAGTCTTTGAAATTTATTATCTTTGGGATTAACTAACATCAGTCAGTTGCAGAGTAGGTAGGTAATTCAAGATGGCCTTCTTCTAATAAACATTTCTAAGTGAGTAATAAGAGAAATTAGCATCGAAGATAAACTGTCCCTTGTTGAAATTTCAGGGAGAGCTAATGTTTCCCCAGTTTACAGAACAAAACAGACAAACAAGGGAAGCTTTATGTCAAAGCTGTTGTCTGAATGGAGCACAAAAGCCATGAAGTACCTCAAAAAAACCCACAAAATTATCACTCAAATTAGAGATCTTTTGTATAACCTCCCCTTTCACTTTTCTATCATTCTCGGCCCTCCAGGATCCTTGCTCAACTGGATATTTATTCAAGTTGGTAGAGATCTTTGTGAATTAAGGCTTAAATCTTTAATGAAATAAACATCTTTTAATTCACAGGTACAGATCAGCTACTCTTTGGCAAAGCTGGCTAGCTCACACAGTAACACTTCATGTTAAGAAAATCGCTCACAGGCAGTAGAACCCTGGTGATGGGAATAGTGGCTAAACAGGGCTGTCTCCAGTTCTGTGCTCCTCTCATGCCCTCCTGTGTACACATGCAGTAGGTCAAAGCAAAGTGCTGGAGAGCTGACATTTCTGCTAGGGGATGAAGTAAAGCAAAGAGAAGGCTGCAGGCCATTATGCTGACCTAGTGTTAAGCTGAATGTAAGTAGATTTCTTAGAGCCTTTTACATCTTAGGGGCAGTCAGCAGCTCCAGATTGTAAGTGATTTGAGATACTCTGGAAATGAGATAACATTACTCATTTCTCTAAGTACAGGGCAAGAGGAGAATTACATATTCCATTTTCTGCTTGATGTCCAGGTGGTTTAAAGGTAATATTACAGTCTCCCTCTGTGTTCTTTCAATGATACTTATGAAACTGCCTTTCTAATCTGTTCAGACTACGGGGAGACCATCAGACACACTAAAATTCTGTTTCTTTTTGCCTATGAAGAAATGCATTCTTTTATTTTCCATGCATAATAATTCATTATTATATTTTCCACTTATAAAAAGATATATTTACCCCAGTAGAGTAAGCCATTAAGTTTTGATAAAATCATAAAAACAACTTCTATCTTGCTTCTGTCTTCCATTACTTCATTTTGTGGTGCTGGGTCTCTCTTTTTTTTTTTGGTAGCTATGTTCAAATCAACAGCTTTATCATTCAGGCTGTCCTGCAAACCATATGCCTTATGATCCAAAGCCTTACTACGATGAGACTATAGAAGAATTAGATTTTCTGACTAATTCAGTAGTGTTTATCCTGCAGATCTGCTTATTGAAACACAAGAGCTTCCAAAAACTTGTTTAACAGTGAAGTTGCCCTTATCTTTTATGAGACTTATTGTCTGCATGTAATAATTTTCTGGCTTTCGTGCTGCAAAAAATCTGCTGATGCCTGCACAGAGCTGAGCATGAGCTGAGTCTGTGTGAGGGGGATATTACACAGAATTACTGGACGTTCCTGTTAAAAAGCTCAATAGCTCTTTGCCTTTTTGTTCTGGTGTTTCGGGATAGACTGCAAATGTTTATACAGATAGTGCACTGTGGTTTTGATTTTATGCTTTGTTGCATGTTTTTGTATCCTCGTGAGCTGAGCTATACTAGCAGTAAAAAGCATGAGTCAAAGCCCACTTCTGAGCTTGTGCCTACAAGCTAGTTCTTATGGGTGCTTTTGATTAAACATATTTGGAAAACTAGATAGATTTTTATTTCTTATGCAATGCACAGTTGTTCATTATGTTTTGCAAGGGAGGAAATAGTGCTGGCTCACGATAAATGTATCATGCACCTTAAGCCATGGTCTAGTACATTTTATACTGAATATGTATAACTTGCAAAATACTCTGTATAACTTGCTCCAAAATACTAATTTCGCTTTGCTGTTAAATATTGAAATATTAAATATTGAAACAAATTTAAAAATTCAGTTAGGCATCAATACAGCCTGTGGGCTACCTTGTAATTTTTCCTGATGCGGAGTTGCGACTCTGGATTTTTCACTGAAGACAAACTTAAAAGTGAGAGCAACTTTCACAGAGGGAGTTTACAGAACAAAATATTCAGATGATACATCCCATAATCCATCACCCCCAAGCCAAGAGAGCCCCCAAGAAAAAAAAAAGAAGTGCCATAACTTGTGAAATGGTGGGACACGAGGGGCTGGTGTCCTGAGGCTCTCGCTCTGACTGTGATGGAGCTTTGCCCCCGTGCCCGGTTCCAAAACGTACATGCTCTGCTGTCCCGCTCCGTGCCAGCTCCCAGGACCTGGGCAGGCTTCCCCCCGTCCCCGGGTCTGCCAGCAGCCCGCCCCTCTTCTCAGCCTGCGGCCAGGCAGCCCAGCTCCTGGCAAGCGTTGTGTAAGAGTGTTGCGTAAGAGTGCCGGGGATAAGCCAGAGACATCGGGAATTGCAGGTAGGGTTACAGGAGAGGCTTGTGCAAATGAGCCAGGTCGCCCCATGGCCCTTCCTCTGGCTTTTAAAAGGGGATGTCAAAGAGCCGTCCAGCAAGGGGTTGGGCAGCTTGTCAGTGCTGCCAAAAGGTGCAAAATCGCCTTTCCCAGCTGTTCCTGCCTTGAGAAGAGACAGGAGGCAGCAGTGCTTGTCCACCCTGTGCAGCTGCTTGATGAGCGGGAAGGGAAGCCTGAAGCATTCCAGAAGGTGTGAGGTTCATGGTATGGACAGGAACCAGGATTCAAACCACAAAATTACCCTGGACCTGGCCTAGAGGAGACTGGCAGCCACCATTTAAATCTGAAGCATCAGAATCTGGTCTAAAACACCCTTGTCCCCTAGGCAGCAAACTCCTGTTAGATGGTCATTGGTTAATCTTACGCATTCACGTGAAGGAGGAGGCACTTGGTGAAAGTGGGAAAACACCTAACTAGACTGATTAATGCTAATTGGCTAATTGCCTTTCATTAAGGAAAAAGTAAGGATGTGCAGTAAGTGGCAATATTGCTAGACAGTGCTTCTGTTTTGGAGACCAGAGCCTGAGAGTTAATTCCAAGTATCACCTATTCAGGCCGGAGAAGCTGAAGATTCCAAAGATGTCTCTTTTTAGAATTTATTTAGGTGCAGTATAAGAATATTATTTTCCTGGTGCAGGGCTGTAGATCTGAAACAATACTCCATGTCAGGATGCAGTGTGCATTTAGCTGCTTTCATTTGAGGTATCTGATATGATCATGAGGACTACCTTGTTCAAAAAAAAAAAAAAAA
>VXBQ01003981.1:10274-50994 GCA_013400175.1 Phainopepla nitens
TCGGCGGCGAGCAGAGGTGGGGACTTGGCTCCGGCTCTCGGCTCGCTGGCCAAAAGGGCTGCACTGGCACAAGGGAGGGAGCGTGCTGGAAGGCGTCCACAGCCAGCTACTCCCAGCCTCGGAGGGGATGGGCGGAGGAGATGTGTTTCTTTCCGGGGCTCTGCCTGCACCCGTGTGTGCCGGTACCGTCTGCGCGCCGCTGCGGTGCTTTAGTGACTCGAGCTGAGCCTGGGGGTGTTGAGGCCGGCGGTGGAGCATGTGAGCTGCTCTCCTTAGAGCTGGAGGGGATGCTCACCGGCACAGAGAGGGGCTCCGGGGGCTAACATTTCTGAGCTGTTTTTTCTTTGACGGTGTTAGTCTGGATTCCTTATGATTTCTGATCTGTAGTTGCCGTCTGTTTTCCCCAATGGCATTACGCATTTTTTCAGATCAAGACCCCATTTCCCCGAATTTGATCTCATCTATATAGTGAAAAGAAAGTTTATATATATAATAAACTGTGGTGTGCAGTGAATGTAAATGAGGGATACCTTTGCTCCTCTTTCCTCCCGTGGAGAAACACATTACTTCTCTGACTAATCCTATTGATTTGGGAGCTATGGCCTGCTGCTGATGTGGAGTCCAAGTGGCAGGATCTGGCTGTACAGTGGCAGGTCTCCATGGCCATTGGCACAAATCCTTTATTCCCCAGCTGACTCCACTGAAATCTCCTGAGGTTACCTCTGAGCTATTTGAGAAGAGCTGGGTTTTCAAACCATGACCCTGACTTAGGAGTACATTTTTAACATTTCTACTTCCAATGTCCTGTGGCAAAGGTTTACTTTTCACTCAGTGGAGCTGGCGGCAGAGGAAGTCAAATGAGTTTTCCTAATCTGGTATGTTCTAAATCTGGTTTGTCTCAAATACAGTCTGAGAGATATGCAGCGCAAGTGGAAAAATAACTGCCAGCATGCAGATGCGTGTCCTCTTGGAGCAAATAAAGCTGACTTTTGAAATAAACGTTAAATCTCATCCTTGGTATGAAGGGAGACAGGCCTGTAGCTCAGGTATGGGGAGAGATATTTTAAGGTGGGCTGCGGAAGAAAGCTCACCACCAAACTTCTGACCCAGTGTACATGTCCCTTTTTATCTGCTAAGTCCAATAATAAGCTTGTTATTAGGAGACATCTGTTACTGCCTGATAACACGGACAGCGAGCAGGAGCACGGCGTTGGTGGGCAGCCAGGGATTTTGGCAGCTGTGGGGAGCAGCAGCTTCGTGGATTGTTTCACACCTCGTGCAGAGCTGGGGCAGCACATCCCTCCCGTGGGCCTGTGGTTGGGTGGGAGGATGCCAGGAGTTTGAAGGGAGGGCTATTCCTGCACGGAGCTCCCCTGTGCCAGCTGCTGTGCACGTGTGCCAAAGGCTCACCCACTCATCCTCCCCCAGCCGCAGCCGGCCCCCTCGGTACCGGGTCAGTGTGGTGGGTCTCCTGGCATACCTCGAGGACAGGCAGCGGAGCAGCTGGGAGAAATGTGCCACATGCTGGATTCTGCTTTTTCCTTCTGTATTTCCAGGGGATACAGTTCACACACTAGTTTCTTGCCCCCAAGCCTCCTTGCTTGAAGAAAAGCATTCAAGGAGACTGTGTGAGCTGAATCTGCGCGTCATGAGGTTTTCCCCAAAGTCATTGCTGTAGGTAATGTATATTTATGAGCGGAACAAAGTGGGCTGCTGATACTTTGAAAGGCTGCTTTCCTCTCAGGGTGGCTTAGCATTTAGGCAAGTAAGGATGGGAGATGCTGTCCAGACTGCATTTGCCAGTGGCAGAGCAGGCTGGTGCAGGACAGATGGCATCTTCCAGCTGCCTTCCTGTGTGTCAGGAGATGCTGATGCTCTGTGGAGCAGGAGATTGTTATCCTTCCAGTACCTAGAGGGAGCCTACGAGAAAACTGGAGAGGGACTTTCTACAGGGGCACATACTGGTAGGAAAAGGAGAAATGGCTTTAGACTGAAAGAAGGTCGGTTTAGATTACATATTAGGAAGAATTGCCTTATAGCGAGGGTGGTGAGGCACTGAAACAGGCTGCCCAGAGAAGCTGTGAGTGCCTCATCCTGGCAGTATTCAAAGCCAAGTTGGATGGGGATCTGAGCAACCTGGTGCAGTGGTGGTGTCCCTGCCCATGGCAGGTGATCTGTAAGGGCCCTTCCAATCCAAACCATTCTATGATCTTACAGTGCCCTGCAGGTCAGGAGCCCATCACAGTGTGACACAGCTCCACTCCAGCAATGAAGGTGTGCCTGTACCACCATGTGTGCCCTGAACCTGGCTCTTGTCTGGGGAAGAGACTTTCCAGAGAGGGAAATCAGGCATGGGAAGTGAGTTTTGAATTTGCACCAGAATCTGCACTGTTTATGTATGAGCAATGCTGATGTCATTTCCAGGGTGACTGTCGGACACATGAATTAGCTTATGGCACTAGAAATACAAGGTGTGACATGAATTAAAGGCCAGTTTGCTTTCCTGCTGATGGTCATGAGGGCTCTGTGAGACTAATGAGGTGCAGAGCCTTCATTCACACAGTGTAAGGAAAGCATACAGGCACTTTTTTATGGCCAGTGGTGGTCAGTGTTTGCTGGGCTGGGCTGGGCTGGGCTGAACTGCTGATTGATTCAAATTGCATTTCATGCAGGGGCCAGGACTTTGCAGCTGAATCATTTTGGCCACCATAGAGCACCAGATTTCTCACTATCTTTCTCAATATATTGATATTGAGACATATTGAGATATATCGAGACAGACACAGATACACACACACACACACACACACACACACGTATGTATGTATGTATGTATGTATGTATGTATGTAACTTACCAGGCCAAAGTGCTCCTATTGTGCAAGGCATTTCAAGAAGGGATTGTTCTCCAGCTTGAGAATCTCATGTTGGGTTATCTGCAGATCTTGGTAAGCTCAGTTTTCCTTGTGTTGCTAGCACCAGTCTTGCTGCTATGGGAAATCCAGCAGTTTAATTTCATTTGCCATGTGGATTTGAGATTTATTAAGGTGCTGTCTATTTCTTTGGTTGTGTAGGTCTCTGTAAAGATATCTGTAAAAATCAGGTACCCCGGAATTCGTTGGAAGTACCTCAGTTGCCATATACTTCCCAAAGGTACTCTGTTGAGCTGGATTGTTTCCAGGGCTCCTCAAGAGGAATGAGGAGTGCCACATCTGGCTAATAATTTGCTGTAGCCAACATGTGAGTTTACTTCAATGAGAGCAGGATTTTTGTTCATGGATCAAACATCAAAGGATTCTTACATAATGCAACATCTTTTAACATTGGTAAAGTATTAGGTCATAATCATGTAGTGCTCTGATGTATTTTATTATTTTATTTTATTTCTGAATGCAGTTCACCTCAATTCAAATGATTCCCTAGCCCTGTAGAGAATAGTAATACAGGTGACTTACAGTGAGTCTTGGTTAGATAGCGCTGAATTTTTCCTGCACCCTTAAGCAGCAGCAGCATCTCAAGCAGGTGCAGCCAACTTTCCTGATTCCTTGTCTCTGTCACATCTTTCAGGTGGCTGTGAGACTCAGAGAGCCAAGGAGAGAGGATTCTCTGGCAGGTGTGGTAGGCTTGAGTTTGCCAAGGGCTGGGCTGGGGAAGCAGGTGGGCCTTGGATGAGCCAATCCCACCGTCTGGCATCCCATGCCTTGCTCAGTCAGTCGGTCACCCCAGAGGGCAGTGGGAGGCATTGTTCTTTAATGAATGTTTTAACTGTGAAAATACAAGCGTTGAAACAGAGGTGAGGAATTTACAGCTCCTGCCAGCATGCCATTTTCATGTGTTGCATATAGCAAGGATCTGCTTTTACATTTCCCTGTGGGGTGTCCAGGACAGATACATAGGTATCATTATACTGCTTAATTGAGATTTTCTGTTGGTTTCTGTTGTCTGTTTTTTACCTCCTCCTCCAAAAATGTAGCATGCTTAGTCCCCTATATGAAACTCATTTTTCTAGGCAATAATTAGATTTTCAGATTTCAAATATTCGAGCTACTTCTTCTACAGTGAAAACTGGCACATAGGGAGCAGAATTAGAAAGTTTGAAGGTGTGGAGGATGTTTCATCCTGGGTTTGTGTAGGGATAGATCCTCTCCAGTGCCATGCTTTATAGCATTACCTGCTTGGAGCAGCCAGGGCTGCAGGTTTCTGAGCGTCCTCCTGAGAGCAAGCCTGCCGTTTGTTAGCATTTGCACCAGCACGGGCAGTGATGGCTTTTACGGCAAAACTGTGCTGATCAGCTCTGGTTCTGCTCCTCACCACCCCTCCCTAGGCTTCCAGGGGGATCTGTCTTTCCTGTCACTCAGGATAACCCCCACTGGCAGCAGAGAGATCCAGAAATGTGCTGTAATCTTGCCGAGAGTTTGATTCCCCAGCTGGGACTGCTGGATTTATTCAGCCAAGCAGTAGATGGTCATTGCACTTAAACTTGTGTGTTGGTGTGCTGAACCTCTAAATGGGCTGAAAGGTCTCTCTTTGTCTGGAAATAACCTTGATTCTTGGAGTGATGAAATCTATGGATTTCATTGCATATACTGGTTTAGATTTAACTTGATCTAGCTATTCAGCTTTAAAAGATTTTTTTTTGTTTAAGGTTGGATTAATAATTAATTCCCAAATTGGTAGTTAGCACAATGGATATTTAATTGTAAATGTATATCTTCAATTAGAACTTGGTATATGGATGCAAAAATTCCTTATCTTGCAGTTTTTCAAAAGCACACATATTAAACTACAGCCTTGCCCTTCAAAAATACTATTCTGTGTATTTAAAGGTCTGAATGACCTTTTAATCAGATGTTACACCTTTACTTCCAGCTGATATGACAACGTCTGACAGTAACTCAACCTGATGTGGCAAAAAATAAATAAAAGCCGTCTCGGTCCCTATGTCTTTAAATCTCTCTATCTAGCTGTGGTTTTGTGTTCAGGCAGATAGACCCACAGCAGAATATTACATTTAGTTTTCAAGTGAAGACAATGTATTGAGTTTAATATGTTTGCATGTTTGACTGTTCTTTTGAGGTCAATTTAGTCATACAGTTGTTTCCTGCCATTCCAAACTCCAGCCTCTTCTGCAGCCAAGCTCTTTATAAATTATAAATCTGTAAACCTCGCTTTCAGCAGCCATCTTACAGCCCACACAGACCGGTGTGGATAGTCTAGAAATTGCATTAGCTCTTCTCAGCGTACCGGGGTGCGAGGGCTGCTGTGCTCTGTCACTACTTGTGCTCGTGCTCACCTCACGTACGCAGGCAGAACAGGGACCGGTAAAGATGGATACGAGCAATTCCTACTTTTGCACCACCAGCACAAAGAGAACTCACACTAGTCAGCGTGATTGTATTCAACACACCAGCTCATTATGCTTGGAAGTTAATATTTGGATGATTTATTGAAGTGTAACATTTGTAGAGGGGGAGTGGATATTGAATTGACAACAGGTCAGAGTTCTGATAATACAGCAGAATTATTTTGATCTCTGGTATTTCCAAGTGCAGAAGCAATAAACATGACAATAACAGCTCCTCTTTCATATGGCTTTTACAAAAAGGGAAGCTGTGTACTGCTTGAGCCTGTTTATCACAAACTGGGCTAATTATTCGACCAAAAATACATGCCATACTAACAAGCAGATCCCTGAATTCAGAAAGTATTATTCTGATACCAAGTACAATGCACGTTGTACACTGCAGGGTCCATGGTTTGTTGGATTTTTATGGAAAAACTAGGAAAACATTAAAAAAGGTCTTCCCTGAAACAAAAATGAAAGAATTCTTTCAAAAAGAGACATGGCACTTAAGCAACATCCATAAGAACTTCTTTGTTAGAAGGATTTATTTGCAAATTTCCAGAGTTTTGCTTTTAGAACTTTCTTCAGATATAACACTACTGTTTTGAGGGTAGTTCTTAATGAAACAAGCTGGGACAGACTGATAGAGTGTCATGTTAGAGCTCACTCTCCCCTCCCTGGACAGTGCAGTCATTAATTCTGGAGGGGAGACATGTGGGTCGAGATGCATGGGCTCAAGGGCGCTTTCATCATCTTTTGACAGAAGGAAATTGAGAATGGGAGGTATCTCACAGGAATGACACAGCCTTTGCAGCCTTTGCTCAGCCCCTTCAGCCTCTCATGTGGGTTGTACTTTTTTTTTTTACTTTAAAGCTGTGAAGGGAATTTGCTGCTACCCAAATGAGTATGGAGGCACCTGGATGCAAGTGGATATCATTTTCAGGGTGCAGCAGGTGGGGGAAGGAGCGAGGTAGTAGCTCTGTTTACACAGGACTGTTTCTGTGTAAGCCAAGGTCCTGCACGTGTGTGAAAGAAAGGACAGGGGCAGTCTGGGCAGCACCTCTAAGTCAGCAGAGTGATTACCGCACTGGAATTGAGTCGTGGACGTGGTTTCAGTTCTTTCTGCATTGCAACCAAAATGTGGAATAAGGTGAGGTTTGAAAATGCCAGCCTCTCCTCCTGAGATGTCTGAAGACACAGCACGCTTTCCGAGTGACAGAGCAGTGCCTTTGCTACTCCCCTGTCACGAGCATGGGCTTGCCAAAGTGTCTGTTTCACCCACGAACCCACCAAGCCATAAGTGCATGCTCAGTATGCCGGGTCAAGGCAGAAACCACTTCACAGCCGTGTGGTTATCCTAAAAGCACTGTCTGTTTTCCAGATATTTTTTCAAGTGATGTTTACATTTTCATGACTACCTTGTTAACAAACTAAAGAGAAGACAGCGTGTTAGGTGTGTTACATACTGAGTACGATGTATTGCGTGTGATCCTAAAAGGGTGTGTGTTTGGAGGAGGATGTTTCTATTAATTGTCAAGCAATGGGAGGCATCATGTTGTTCCTAGATAACTGAAAGTATGCCTAAAATGTAAAGGAAAAGAACAACTAGAAACTCGAGTATGCCAATGCCACAAAAGAAAGCTTAACTTGTTTTCTTGCTTTTTTTTTAGAGAACACCTGTTCCCAGCGCTGAAGCATTCCGATGGTTCTTTTAAGCAGTAGTGTATCTTATTTTCGAGGCAGTCCGAAGTGAATGGCAAGCTAAAGTCTTGTTTTAAGAAACTGCTTAGTCCACCATTGAAGAATATACTCAGATACTATTTTCATTTATGTATAGGGGTTTCCTCAAAAGCAAAAGACAAAAATCTGTGAGCCTGGGGAATTGGCCAGCTTCTTCACATTCAGTACACCGATTCTTTCTTTGATGTAACTTAGCTATACTAGTGAAGTTGTTGTCTATTTTTAAAGTGGCTGTAAAAAAAAAAAAAAAGTTTGGGTAAACCCCTGCTATAAAGTCATGTATCTTTGAAAAGTAACATATCTATACTTCATTTTCAAATATATGTGTTTCAGTACTGTAAACTGTACAGATAGCCGCTTGTATTTTGTGTGTTTAGACACAAGGAGACAATCATGTCTGAGCATCAATGGAGATAAACGGTTTGTACACAACAGTGTGGTTCTGCAAATTAAATCCGGAGCAATAAATTCTAGCTTTAATTATTATTTTGCTAGTCGTTTAGCAGCAGCAAAAGCAGCACTGTTTTACCATGAATCCTTCCATAGAGACTTGATGCCAAGTTTTCCAAGACAAAAAGATTGTGACGCATCTAGCAATTACCTTCTGTTGTGGTGTTGTGAGAGAGGAAGACGTAACACTTAAAATTGATCTTTCAAGCACTATATTAGAATAGTGGTTTGTGCACTTGCATTGCTTCCAAAGGAGCTTTACAGAGGGGTATCTCTCCAAAAATGCTATCTGGTGTCTGACTCATTTTTCACTGTGCTCTGAGCTGGAGTGCCCAGCATAGGTGGATGTGCAAAATTAGTCATCTAAATAAAGGTTGTTCTAGGGTGCAAAACAGAGTATGAGACCTTAGGAAAAATGTTGACTCAGCCTAATTACCCTTCACCTACAAGATCTTATGTAACATTTTCAGTCAATGCAGTAAATATTTTATAAAGTAGAATGCCATATTTTTGGTTCGGGTGGAGCTCTTCACAGTTAAGTGAGTTTTGACAGTTGGACTGGTTTAGGTCTCACTTGCACTTGTGCTCATTTGGAAGCCTGGATATTTTTGCGGCATAAAAATGATTTTTTTTTTTTAATGCCTTTAAAAAAAGACCACTTCTCCCTACACGTTTCTTGGTCCACTGATCTCGGCTTTGCTGAATGACTGGTCCCTTAAGCCCTCACAAAAATGCTTTGCTGCTCTTCTTCCTGTTCTAGCTGTATGGAAGAAATGTCTACTCCATGGAAAGGCAGCAAACAGAGGGATATAGCTGACATGCCGTAAAAAATATGGAGGATTCTTTTCTTAGGGTTACTTATTATCAGTTGATCATCACTTTTTATTGCTTGGCTTTGTCATACCACTCACGAGTAAGAAGGCCATGCCACCAAAGTAATTGAATGCTGTTGTGCCATGTATTTGATAGATTTATGATTTTATACAAGATAGGCCTACCAGAAGTTTCACAGACAAGGTGCTGGGCATGGAAATAACCTGTTCATGTTGCACAGCACATACAAATCTCCTACTGTTTCAGCACTTTCTCTAGCTTTTGCTACATATTTCAGCCTTTGGCCCCTGGTCACTCTTACTTGGTGAAGCACAAGGGATGGATTGGGAGTGCTCCAGTATGGGACCTGTTCAGGTGGGGAAGACGCCAGCGTTGACAAGTAAGGGCTGGCAGGTGTTGGGAACAGCCCAGAAAGTGAAGACCAAGGGATGGAGGCGGAGAGACCTCCTGAAGTCACATGTGTGTGTCAGCAGGACTGGGCAGAGCGTGGGTGACCCAGGGTAACTGGAGGGCACAGTTGGGCTGGGCTTACACCTGCGTCCTCAGCTTAGGGTCAGTGCGTGTCTGTGTCCTCGTGTCATATGATGTCACGTACATGGCTTCAGAGGTGGAATGTCACGCTTAAAATGCTTCTATCATGGTGCCCCTCTTACAGTTTGTGAGATCCTCAGTTGAATGCTCATCCAATGCCCATTCAAGGAGCTTTGTGTCTGTTTGTATGGCAGCCATGTAGGGATTTTTTTTTCGTGTTGGAGACTTTTTGGTTCAGGGCCTCTGTTACTGATGACTAGACCAATACGAGCTCTGCAAGGTCTTCTCTACCAAAGTGCTGATTGATTTACAAATTGAAGCCTTATTTGCACATCTGACTGGTAAGCTTGCCTTGCTCTTTGGAAAATTCTCATTGCTCTTACAGAAGCAGAGGCAAAGTTAAGTTCAGGCTACATTAGGTGTACAAAGATACTCATAGCAATGTACTTACTGTCTAATACCCTAATGTTGCATGTCTTGTTGTGGTTCCTTTTTTTGTTTTGTTGTTTTGTTTTGAAGAACTGATGGATCTGTATATTGTAATTGTGGTGTTTTACATGTCAATTCAAAATTGTTAAACACACAAATGAGCATACCTGTTAATTATTGAAAATGAATGAGAGGTGATTTTTCTTTGATTTACCCATATGGTTTTCATTTCGGATGTTGTTCCTTTGCACCATCAGGTTTTTTGATTCTGCTGAAACAGTATTTATATGATGTAGTGTGCATAGAGCATTTTAATTAGTGATGTTTGAAGAAGGAAATCCATTTTCTGGCCTGTCTATTCCCACTGCCCTCCCCACTCCTCCTCATTTATATACATATTTGTCAATCGGATTATTGTCAGGTTCTAATTACCAAACTTGTGTTTTTCACAAGGTCCAATACCGTTTTCCAGTGTGAAAATTTGTATTTTTCTCTGTTCTTCATTCTCACAGTGAAAAGTAAAAAAACCAGGGTGTGGGCAAAAAAAAAAGCAGACCTCTTCTGTCTTCTAGGTGTGAGCGCTAAGCCTAGTGGAAGCATTTTTGGCATACCCCAGATAAACTTATGAAAAATGGTAAGCTTGAAAGGGAGGCACATGTACCCATTCTGTCAATTAATAACAGACCCTCCCTATGAGGGAAAATACTCCCTTTTGTACAGACCCCCTGGTATGTAAGTCCTACAATTAATGTTGAAGAATGTAAAGTCTTTAAACGGGCTATATCTGTAATCAAATAATGAAGAAAGAATGTAGTTAAATGAACATACCATTCAGGGTCGAATGCATTCAGCAAAAAGCAGTAGTGGGTCTTTGATCATGGTTAGATGCATAGTGATATCAAACAGTGGGTTCTCATGTAACAGCTAAATGTTTCAGATTTTGTTTTTATTAAATTTGGCAGTTTCACGCTGAGCTCTACTGTATTCTTAGTGAACAAAAGACAGCTCCTGTGTTAGAAAGTACTCCATTTTCACAATTGCAGGGAACTAGGAGGGTATTTTCAGAAACATGGGCCACAGAAATGTACTCCTTTCACAGTGTTCTCCTATTTCTGAACTGTGCAGTTATCTATTAAATTTTCTAATAGATATTTGTGTAAGGTGTATGTATGCTTGTGCAATTATGGAAAAAACAGTTTTGGAAAACAGTGTATTTATGAAAAAATAATCACTTATGGGGCATGTACAAAACTGTATAAAAACATTCAATTTGCCCAGTAAAGTTGTTTTTGTGATATTTCTGTGTTGTTGAATAAAGGACTTTAGTATTCAAAATATCTCTCTTTTTCCATAAACAGGTCCTGTTTGTGGGATCTTAAGCAAAGAAAACCTCTTTTACAAAAGAGCCCTCAAAATGAGCGAGAAGGTCCAAATGCTGACCTCAGTCTTGCGTATGGGAATGAATGCTTATGAAGTGATGGTACAATAGCCACAGAGCTTATTCCTTCTCAATTGGCAATTGATGGAAACCCCATAAGTTGTATAACTGAGGTAACATTGTACTCTGGATTTTTTAAAATAGCAGAAAAAAATACTGCCTTTTTTTTGACTAGGAATGTTACTTTGAGATTTTGAGGCTATGAAAGGTTTGTGAAGTAGGAGCAAGACTGATTACAGAACAGTCTTAAACCCATTAATGCAGACCTGTGTTGTATAAAAAGAGTGGACTAGTGAGGGTGGTGTGATAAACTAGCAGTTAGCTTTGTATGGAGAAGCATGCAAAGGTGAAATCTTGTCTGTAGCTCTTGCAACAAACAATAGTCCTGAGCATAGATCATCCCGTTGCTGTTGAAGTACTTGGAATTAAAAATATGGTTTGTGAGAGAATGACAACATTATATTTCTTTCTGTTTTACTGCTTCTCAGTTCAAAGTTCAGCTCTCTACCTGTCTCAAAAACTATACATAGCTAAGGGTTTTCCTCTTGTCATTTTGTTTCCCCATACTACTTGCTGGCATTGAAGCAACTTCAGATAGGTGGGAAGGTTCGTGACAAGCACGTCATCTGATTTTGGTGAAATTTGGAACGTCATTTTTCTGCGAATATACCTTTAATCAACAGAAAGTCTGCTCTTAGGTGCCAAAACAGAATTTTGAATGAGTTTGAAAAATGAGGTAGGTCCTTTTGTCTGTGAGATGCCTTCAATGCCAGCTGATTTTCCAGGGGGAGCCTTGGCATATCCTTTTGTTTTTTAAAGAAAGCAACAAAAGAAAAAGGAACAGAAGTGGATTTTCCGCTGATCCTGTCTGCTCTCATCGAAATCCGTAAGGATATATGTTCTTGGGAGACGTAGACTGCTCATTAGACAAGAGTGAATCTTGAGGTCTGTTTGAAGAGGAGGAAAAGGGCTGCCAGGTTGCTCAGGCATACTCAGTGATCTCTCTGGATTAAATATAGAATTCACAGGGAGGAAATACACTCATTTCATGAGACGGTCGATTTGGAAGCAGGAAGAGGTCTCTGAGTTCCTATTCTTTTAATGCTTTCTCTTTCAACATTTTTTCCCCCTCAAGTATTGTTTTATACTGGTCTGAATGAAAAACGTCCCGCAGCTCCAAAGAAATACTCGCCCCAGATATGAACCTTGCAGTTTAAAACTACCTCTGTTTTTTTATAGCTTTTATTTTTTTCATTAAAAAAACCCCAACAAAACCAAGCAATTAAAAATAAAAACCCAGTCAAGAAGCAGGTAATTCTTCAAAGCCAAAACTGACAAACTTATTATTGAGCCAATTAAAGGAAGGAAAATACCCTTCTGTGTAGAAACTCAGTTCTTCTAGGCTATGTTGGGCTCAATTTGGTTTTGCTACTAGCCATGTCAATGCTCTCTAATATATTTCCAAGGAACAAGTCTGAAATTATGAACTGTCTAGTGATACAGGGCAGTGTGCCTTCTGGGAGGCTCCAGTCCTCCCCACGTTCCCATGGGCTTTACCAGAGAGCTCATGGAATTGGAGGATATTATATAGGTGGCTTAGTTATAAGTTTGATCTTACTTCACTGTAAGGATCTACTCAGTTACCAGTGTGCACTGAGCATGGATGGATGGCCCCAAAATCTATAAAGGAAAGAAATTTTTCTTCTCGGTAATAACTGCAGAATATACAATGATGTTTGAAATCACTGTACCTGTCTGAGGAAAGATGACATGCTGCAGGATCTGCTCCCCCTGTGGGTTTGTCTTGGTTTGCTGTTTGGTTTTTAGGGTGGACACGCTCGGCTGGGTCGCTGGGTGCTTCAGCAGAGCAGTTTTGCCCAAGGCAGGCAGAATGAAGGAAACGCAGACAAGTTTCTTGCAAGACAAGGATCTAGATTGCCTAAAGAAGCTGTGATGTTCTGGAAGATTTTCACAGCTCTTCTAAGTTCTCAGATGATCTTAAAGAATTGTCACATTATTGTTAATGTAATAATCAGGAAGAATTTGTCATGCTACCGCTCATTCCTTAAAAGCGGTTTTAGAAGTTAGCCTTAATGGGTTAATTTCCCAACCAACTCTGAAGGTGCTTCTTAGTGTAATATGACTTCCCTATAACAGAAGATGCTGTGACTGTGGGCTCATTTGCCTTTATAGGGCCTTGACTTGCAGAGTCAAGGATCTTTGATAGAAAATAATTCAGAATTCTAGTAGAAGGATCTGCAGGTGTCATGATTATCAGTCAGAGCCTGGGTTAATTATTTGGTTAATTATTCCCCAGCTTGGTTTATGATGTGTATAAGCATCCTACATTTGAAAAGAAAGCACCTTTCTTCCCTTGCTCCTTTAAGTCTGCTCTCTTTACAGAGTTGATAAGAATAACCCTCTGCACTTCTTCAGGAGAGCCCAAGGCATCCAAAGAAATACATCTCTTTTTAGCTAGACATTTTATTTTGGGAAGAGACAGAAGAGTTAGTCTAGGTCAGAAACTCCTGGTGCTTACTCAGACCTCCTACCAGGGGTCTTCTCTGCATTGGATGTAGCTTGTGTGATGTCCATACATCATCTTGGCAATTGGACACAACCCTACAGAGCATCAGCACTAAAGCTAACAGGACCCAATGGGGGACATTCCCACTGCCCTCTCCCTGTGACACACACACAAGTTTATGCCAGGTGTCCAACACTCATCCCCTGCAGGGGATCAGGTTTGCTGTGCCCAGCAGAGAGGTGAACTTCCCCAGATCTGAGGAGCCTGTAGCACACTGGAGGTTTTTAAGAAGAGAGAAGGTTTTTGCATGTCCAGACAGGGATTAGAACATCTCAACCCACTTGTCTCGTGTTAGCTTTTGATTTATTGCTGGGAGTGTTGGTGGCCACCAGGCTGTAGGAGGAGTTGGGCTATTGAGTATACCTAGTCTCTTACGTGCCTACATTTTAATGGTCATACCTAGAGATGGATAGTGAATTTGAGTAGCTGATCTGTTGACCAAGATTCATGTAATATTATTACAACTGGCTTTCAACCTTTTGTTGGAGAATTAGTGAGTAAATAACCTGATCTAGCAAAATTTGTCACCCACATTAGGAACTGTGAACTAATTATTGCTTTCTGATACTCTGCTCTTACTTGTTTTGCCTTTTTATCCTGATTGTTTGCATTCCTAGGACTGATTTCCCTTTCTGATGTGATGCCATGTGATCTGCTGATTAATTTTTGTGAGCAATCATAAACTCCAACCTATGGCTGACTCCGTATATTTTTATGCTATGCTCCATAAACATTCATTCATTTATTATGATTACTGTGTGGAAACAGACTTTTACAGGCTAATAAACTTGGATTTGAACTGGATTAAGCGTTTCCTGGTGTTACTTCTTTCCTCTTTTTTAAGGGAAAAAACCAAAAACCACGCACAATAAAAAAAAAGAAGAAATAAAGGTGCAAACTTTGATTTGATTTAACCAGGTCTCTGTAACTACCTCCACAAACGCTGTCAGTTCTAGACTTGGAAATACCAACAGCAAAACCTTATTCTCCAGCTGGTTTCATTAACAGTGAGAAACTCTCCTTCTTAAAAATAAAACAAACTTCCAGGGCTTAGGGCTGGGAAAGAGAGGGAAGGGAAATCGGGTTTTTTCTTTAATTGGTTACTCTGGTGTCTTCTCTCCTCTAGACCTGCTTTCTTAAACACGCTGACATGCACAGGGCAGCTTCCAGCTGAGACCAATTAAGCAGAGCATTTGCCTCCAGTGTGGCTCGCTGGCTGTGGCCCAGTGATGCTCATTGCAGGCTGTGTGTCGGCACAGGCACAGCTGGAGCACGCGTGGGCTGGCGACCTCTTGGCACACAGAGGTCCAGGGCCAGCATCTTCTCACGCTCCTGGGGTCTGATGCTCCCTGACCTGCTGTGCCTGGCAAATGTCTGGTCAGAAATGACTCTGCAGGTGGTGGAGTATTTTCTTTTTAAGGTGGTTAGTTCAAACTCAACATCTTGGCCATACCTAGTGTAGTACACAGAAGGAACATGAACTCTCAAGTCATAGCTGTTTAAGACATCTCAGTAGATGAGGAAGCTGGCAGTAATTGATAACCCTTTACATGGTCTCTGCAAGGAGGCCATTGAGATGGAATGGCACCTTGTGCTGAGAGAGGCAGCAAAGCTAAAATAGGTTGGCCTGATGTGTGCACACAACTACATGTAGTCCTCTATGTAAGGAAGTCGTCATCCTTTCCATATGTTCATCTGAAGTGTGTCACAAACACACTTCATTGCATTTTTCAGTCTACAGTAATCTTAATCACACAGGTAATCTTAATCTCACCAAAGAGCAAATGGGAATTTAAGAGCAGAAGGACGATTCATGTTCTGTCAGCTTTCAGGCCTTGAATGCAAGCAGTGAGATCAAGTGTCACTGAATGGCACAGCTGTCCTAGACAGGGATCTCTGGGGACCACTGCTCTGGTCCCTGCCTTTCCTAGTTCTGTGGAAAGAGTGACTTTTAGAAGATGGGGATGATCCTGAGGCAGTCTCACCACAGAGATGAAGCACAAGTAGGATTATTAGCTGATGATTTTTTTTCCTGTTGTGACCCAGCACTTCTTACTTCAATAACGTAAGATAGAATTGCAGCAGCTCCCCGGCAAGGCAGTGGAAAAAGCTCATTTGCTCACTCTTTCTTTCTCATTCTTTGTTCCCTTTTCCCCTATATTTCCTTCCTTTAACTCCTCTCTTCCCTAGAGGAAGGCAGATAGGACAGATGCTGTGGCTCCTGCCAGCAGTCCCCAGCTCCATGCTTTGTGTCCTGGGAAGGCGATGGGGCTGCACCTGCACAGAGGCTCGAGCTCCTGGAGGCCGGAGCACCTGCAAGGTAGGTGGGTGCTTGGTGTGTGGAGTGGTGCCCCAGCAAGTGTGTGGGCTGCTGCCTTTCTGCTTGTGCCACTGCATTCCACGGGGAAATAGTGGCAAATACTGGGTTGAAGCAGTCGATGTTGGACTTTTTGCATCCCCAGCATGGCAGGGTCAGGAAGCTGATGCAGATTGCAATGGTAGCAGTGAATCTGTAGGTTACATGTGCCCTAAAATGCTGCTGCTGAGAAAATCTAGGAGGACTTTTGAGGGGCAGAGGGTAAGACATGTGCTTGGTCCATCACTGGCATGTCCAAAACTTTCTCCGACCACAGCTAGGGTTCTGGAAAAGGGGTTAAAGAAAACCAGGTCTTAGCTATTTTTTTCCCCTAATTATTTTCTTGAAACAGTTGAGTTGGTTTTGCTAGGAATTTGAAAGCACACCTAGCTCAAGGCAGGCACTGAGCTGGAGGCAGATGTCTTGCCTGAAAGGTTTCACCCTGCAGGATTAAAGGTAAAGCTATGAACCGCCAAAAATGGGACCTTGTAATAGGCACTTCAGGTGATGTGAACTGCAGATATTGCCACCAGCTTTGCTAGGAGTAAAGGAGGGAGTGAGAAGGGCATTAATTCTGTGGTGCTGTGTGGGGAGACTCAGTCTGGTTCTCTACCAGCAAGGCTGGAAGCAGCTGGGATGGGTCGAGGATTTTTGGGTGGGCATCCCTTTAGCATAAAATACCACTTGTAGGATGGCAAGGAAAAGCTGGGCAAGGAAAGCAGATGGCTGTGGCACCACCAGCCAAAATGCTTCCCAGAGATGCCAAACTGTGCCCCAGGGAGCAGGCAGAAGAGATGCTCTCCTGGCACATGCACTGTGAGGGATACAATTTCTGTCTCTGGCACCGCTGAAAAGAACTACCAACTCAGTTTGTCAGCTTCCTGGCCTGGTGTGCTGAGCACAGAGGCAGGTTATATCCAGGGTGGTTGTTAATAGGAATGTGCTGGGAGTGGTGGTGATGCCCTGGCAGTGTCATTCCGGGGGGTGGGGTGGCCCCCTTCCCGCTCCCTGCTGATGGGGTGCGAGCCCCCGCCGTGTTTGATCCAACACTCCACTGGTGCTCTGACACTGGTGCTCTGACACTTTGCCGCTCCCACTACGGCTGCTGCATTTCTCTTCTGCTTTATGGTAAAACAAGGGAGGTGTTTAAATATTTATTATCGCTAGAAACTCCAGAAGCTAACCTTCATTTGTATAAGCGACTGGGTTTTTTTTTTTCCAATTGTCAGTAATAATTCATTAATTATTATTTTAAAGTTGTTGTTCTGCCTGTGATGTGTCACCTTCCCAACAATTCGGCAGCAGTCTGCACAAGATGTGGGATGTGGGATGTCTGCACAGCACCATGGCTCTTCCTCCTGTGGGTTGTTGCTGCTCTTTCAAATATCCTCCCCATAAACAAAGTGGGTGTTGGAGTTCCTGGTGTCTGTTCAACTAAAGGGGGAATGTTTTCCTTGCTCTTCCTCCACATTAATTTTTTGGGGGGCCAAGTGCCTTCTGCTGCCATTACCACACCTGTGGAACTGGGGTCTGCTCCTGCCCCTCTGCGGGTGCAGGAGACAAAACTCGTGTCTTTTGGCACCTGGGGATGCTGCGTTTGGCTGTTGCGGCTGGACGAGCATTTCCACTTGCTGCAGTGGCTGCACTGAGCTGTGCCAAGCCTCAGTGGTCCTTCAGGCTCTGAGCATCGAAGTGGCACAGTCTGGAATCCAGAGCCATGCAAAAGCAATCTTGTCTGGCCATGGCAGGTTGGCATTTTTCTGATATTACTGTAAATTCAGAGTGTTGCTGGCTTTCCCCTGCTTCTGCCTGGAAATGAGTGGGGAGGCAGCTGGGGGAATGGCAAACTTCATTTGCAGGGAGATGGGAATGGGGAACTTGCGCTGGGAAATGCTTTTTGTTTTCAGCCCAGAACGTGATGTTTATCTTCTGAATTCACTTTTTGCAACACCTTTCCCTCAAACACTTTTGTTACTAGTTGTGTGTTTGCCACTTTTGCAGGAGAGGACAGTCTCAGGGAGCAAAGACATTTCCCATCTGAGCCTCCCAAGGACATGCCTGAGCCTAATGCCACCACTGCTGTATTCCCATAGGTCACAGCTGAGCTAGGTACCAGAGCTGCCAATAGCCATGGGAAACAGTAGCAGGCTGCTCAAGGCTGCATCCTAACTGGGCTGCCCAAAACCTCTTACGAGAGCTGGGGAGGTGACAGGGAAAAATCTGCTGGGGCTGTGGTAATTTTGCTTTCACCTGAGGTAACCACAGGAGCTGGGCATCCCTGGTGCAGCCCATGGGTCTGAAAGGAGAAACTGCCCTTCTGGGCTGAAACATGCCCAGGAGAACTGCCTTATGGGGTCACCAAATGCAGCTGGCTGGCTTCTGGCTTGCCTGGGAAGGCAGCAGCTGCTCTGCTGGGCTGTCCTGGTACAGATGGGGCTTCTCTACCCCTGGAGCTTGGGGCAGGGACACTTGGAGCTTGGGGCAGAGAAGCAGGGGTGGAACTGTGGGCATTTGTGCTGCACCTGACTGCAGGTACACCTGCAGCTGCCCCTGTGCCTGTGTCCCAGCCAGCCCGAGCATACCAGGCACAGCCCAAAGACATCTCTGCTGTTGGACCCATCGGTGCCACCATGTCCCAGAGATTTGCATTTGCTTGTCATCTGTGTGGTAACAGGCAGTGCTGGGCTGGAGATTAGGTTTGTTAGTCTAACTCTGCTTTTTGCTTCTTTAAAGACATGCTGTGCATTTCGGCTCTGTTCCCACTCCTTCTCTTTCTCTCCCCTCCTTCCCCTTCCCTTCCTGCCCTTTGCCACTGAATGGCTCTGTAACCCCCTTTTCCTTATGGGAAGAAAAAGAGGGAAAACAGACCTTGATTAGTGCAGCTGAGCAATTCCTTGAGATCTGGCCTCGCTCTCCCTGGAAACCCATGCACCAATAGTGCCGCAGTGCAGAAAGCCCCTTCCTGGGGTATTTCAGCTGGCACCTCCAGCTTGCAGCTGCAGCAGCTGGGAGCAAATGCAAGTGTGGCAGCACCTGCGCTCGTAATTTTTTGAGGGAGTTGGGAGATGTAAAACTTTGCCTGTTTTCCGCTGGATGGAGTTTTGCCTTTGCCACAGCAGCAGCTCTTGGGAGCTGCCTTCTGGGAGGCAGGGCGAGCTGCGGGGCTGAGATGCCAGGCTCAGCGGGATGCGCCGTCTGGATAATGCACGGCCAGGGTTCAGCCTGAATGGCTGACTCGCGTTGTGTGGTCACAGGAGTAATTTGCCGAGAAGGGCTGAGATGAATTGCTCTGGCTCCCGAGAGGCCCAGGAGCAGGGGGAGCCCGGCCCCGGCGCAGCGGTGCCCGCGGCTCCCGCCGCCCCTCACCCTGTGGGTTCTGCCCGGGAGCAGCCGCTCCCAGGAGGTTTGTAATGGCAAACCCAAGTTCAGGTCAGGATCGCCAGCGCTGCCAGGGCTGTGGCAGGGACCGAGAGCTTTTGGTGACGGGGCTTTAGCCAGAGAAGGAGTGCTGAAACACTGCTTAAGACATGCACCTCCACAAATAAAGGTGCTACAGCTCTGGAGTGGTAGACAAGTATTAAAAAAAAACAACGCTGAGAACATCCCTTATCAAATGCATGCATCACTTGCTGTGCTGGGAAATGTGCTGTCAGTCAGTCCCCCACCCCTTCATCGGAGGAAGGTGGCAGCACTGCAAGGACAGGAAATAGGAGAGGAAAAAAGCCTAGCAGGTGCTCTCTGGGTGTGTATAGAGGAAACAAGCATGGCCGTGACCCTGTAGGTGACCCTGTAGGTGGTGTGTGTCTCTTGGCCCTGCCCACGGCCGCTGCTGGTCTCTCCTCCCATGCTGCATCAGAGCATTTGCCTCTCCCTGGCCCCTCAAGAGAGGAACTTTCTCCTCATACCCGTTCCCAGTGTCTGAGGAGTCTGGCAGTATAAGGTGTGTGGCCACATTTCCAGGAAATGCCCTGCAGGGATGCCCTGCTCTGGCCTTGGGCCTGGCTTAGGAGAGATGAGGTGTGACACAGTGCCTGTGCTGACCCCAAGGCTCTGCACTATCTGGTGCTGCTCTGGGCTCTTTGTTTCACGTTTGGATGACATTTTTGCTTCATTCATACTCTAATGGACACCTGTCACAGGCAGCTTTCAAGCCTGCTTTTACTCTGGGTCTTACTTGGCCCACAGAGGTGTAGGCAGCACCTCGGTAAGACACCAGAGGAGGAGTTCAGGGAGCTGCCATGGTGTTAAAGTGGTGTGGCAGATACTCCCTGGAATAGAGTGGAAAAAGGGATCTCAGCATCTACCACGAAGTGGTAGCTTTTTTCCTCAGGACATGCAAGGAAAGCCCAAAGCTGTGCCACAGTAAACAGGGTCGCTCTGGCTGGTGGCTGCCTCCTATGCTGATGCCTCATCTGCAACATGAGCTTCACTTCCAGCTTCATTGCCAGATCAGGATCCAAAGAGGTATTGCTGTCTTTGCACAGGCCACTGTCACAAACCAGCATGACTCTCCCACTCCCTTCCCAGACCCTTGGGCACTGGTTGCTGTGGTTGCCAGCCAAGCTGCAGATGGCAGTGTGCCTGTGCCCCTCCGTGCAGCAGAAGGGGCCATAAACCCCTCCTGGTGTGGAACTATCAACCTGTGTGGAGAGAGAGCACAAGTGGGCTGACCTGCCTGCACTGGTGTGTCTTCCCTTACAGCCACCAGCTGGTTTTTCCGAGTTGATTTAACTGTGTTTCCCTTCACAGCATGGCTGTGGAGTGCCCACCTTCAAAAAGGTCATGCTTACAGCAAAAATGATTTTTTTTTTTTTTACTTGGGTTCTGATGATATGTACATTGCATGTGAGTATTGCAGGGTGGACCTGTAATATGGGTTTACTTCTGGTTCTGCCTTTATCCAGGAGTGTCTCCAAACCAACTGCATTTCCGATGCTGGCAGCAACTAGGGTAGGAGTAATTTGCTGGGCTGGGGTGTCACTCAGCCATGAGCGGCATGTGACAGCCATGATTGAAAGAGACATTTATTTGCCTTTAGGATTGAAGAGACGTGACACTTCTTGTCAAATCCCATCTTTGCAGATGTGGTCTGTGAGGCAGTAAGGCAGAGGTCATGGCAAAAGGTCAGACAAAGCAGCGCTCTGCCTTGGCGGGCGTTTGTCCTGGTGCTGCAGTGGCGTGAGCACGGCACGGGATAGTGGCAAGCATGGTGAGCAGCTGGTCCACCTTCTGCAGGCTGCTCCCCCTGACAGCTCCAATGGTTTTGTCAGTAATGGCTCACACACTGCTTTGGTACATGCACACGTGATTTTACACGTTGGTGATATTTTACACTGCGAGAGTTACTCAGAAGACCAAGAGGTGCTTCGTGGAGCCCCACATGGATTTTTGCTGCTTTGGAGGCCTCTTTGGGAACTGGAGGTTCTGGTACTTCTCTCTGAAGTGTAGGTGTGAGTATGGATTTTAAAAATTGTTTAAAGGAATCCTTTTGTTTAAATATGGACTCAGGTGTGTAGTTGAGCTCTGGCAGTCAGCATGGACTAAAGCAAAGCAAACTAGAAGTGACCATCAGCTGTGGACTGTGAGGGGCTCCCATGGCCTACTCTGCTGCCTTGAACATAGAGACAGGAGACTAAATGGATCAGGAAAACAGAGATGAGGGATTTCCACACCCAGGGAGGGGAATTTTTTCTGGTGTACAGCCTGAAGCCTGCCCCATCTAGGGCATCAGGGTTAGGTTCTGGATCTCATTCCCACCATTCCTGCTATTCACAACACCACGGCCATTCTGCAAAGCTGTGGCATGCATGCAAGCCCTTTCCCTGCCTTTTCCTTCTCCAGCACTGCCTGTGCGGCTGAAAGCTGCTCTTTTTCAGCATTCATAGAAAAACCAAACCTGCTGTTTGCAAAGACCCACTCTGCTCCTCTTTTCCCATTAGTAAATGCACATAACCAGCACTTCGCACCATTACACCTCCTTGGAGATGCAGAAAACACATCGGTTGTTTGTTTTCACATATACCTACCTAATTGATGGGTTAGGAAAGGGGAGGCGGGAAGGGAACTTCAGCCCTATTAAACTGTTGGGAATTGCGTTCCTTAGATTAGAAGTGTTTGTATTATAAATACTGTGAGAAGCTGAGGCAGAGAGTGAGCTGGCTCTCGGCTTCTGGGATAAAACCACCAGCGATGGTGGAGCCCTTTATAAACATTTGTGATTTCCCAGATGCAAGGGCTAGTTAATCCAAACACCTGGAATTTAGTTCCCATGGCCGTCAGCAGTGTTGCCTCTGTGCTGGACCAGGACCTTAGGCACACATCTCTGCCTGCTCCTGTTTTCCAGAGGAGCTGCTGGAAAGCCACTCCCTGGGTGTAAATACCTGCAATCTTTCAGGTGGATTTTTAAATCTAGAATTGAGCTTTGCTGCTCTGATCTATTTCTATACAGTGCGTGGGGCAGAAGTATATTCAGGTGAAAATTTTCAGGGGACTAGAGAGATTTGTGGCTTATTTATGGCTGAGCATAAGAAATGAAAACAAACAAAACAATAAGCTCCAAAACCCCCCTGAGTATTTTTTTGTTTGCTTTGTTTTTTTTTTTTTAACTTTATGTCTGTGGACCCCTAATGCTTAACCAGAAACTGAAGCAGACCCAGAAAAGTGTCTGAAAAGCCATGTTCATATTTCTCAGGTAACAGTGATGGTTTTCTGTTTCTGGGAGCAGGGTTGCATCCTGCAGGGTCATGGCACCTGTGGAGAAAAGCACAGTTATTACGTAAAACAGAACAAAAGGAATCCTATTCCATCTTCCTCTCATTTCAAGGGGTTGCTGTGAAATTCGAATGCGTAAAACCTCCTTTTGGACCCTTTTGCTTTTGTCTTGATGGACAGGCCTGACACAGTGTGAGCACTCCTAGGTTAGAGATTTCTCCCTATGCTTCTCCTCAGACCCATATCCTTAATGGTGGGCTGCTGCCCTGCCCCCCGCTGCCTCCAGCTCAGGCCAGACAAGCAGTCGAGGGCACTTTGGAGAGTTGTCAGGTGGATTGGGCCATGCTAAGTGAAGTGTGGAAGGAGGAGAGAGGGGGAAAGAAAAATACCAGGGCTGTGTGCCAGGTCTTCAACCTCTGGTAGGGTGACAACCTCGCAAGGGCAGCAGAGCTAAACATGACTAAAACGGATCCTCTGGGGTGGTGACTCCGCTTGTCATCTCCAGCACAGGGCTGAACTCAGCCTGGCCGCCTGTACAGCTGGGGGAGCGGGTGCATGGATTAGTGATTACCTTTCCCCTAATAAAAAGGGGGGGAAAAAGGGAGAGCCAGCAGTCTTTTAGCGAGTTATTGCTTTTATAGCCGCACCTCTGTGCGCTGAGCTGAGACAGCTTCCGCTGTGCACTCAAGTGAAAACAAAGAGTGAGAAGGAGAATGAAAGAGCAGGACGCAGCTTTCCCTTCAGCTGGCTCCCAGACCTGAGCCTTGCTCCGCTGCCTGCCTGCATGGTGGGGACACTGCCCTGGGTGTGGGGGCTGCAGGGGCACCCTCAACCTGTGCACTCCTGCCCACCTTCAGCACCCTCAGAAGAGCGAGGGAAAACCACAGCTGGGGGCAAGAATGCAAGTAATTGTAAAAGGCTCCCCCCATCATCGAGAAAACCCAACAATCCCCCCAAAAACCCACCCAGGATCACTCAGGCAATGACTCCACTGTGCACAAACCAGTCTAAAATGGAGAGCGTTGCAGAGCCAGAGCCTGGTGTTGCTTAGGTAAAATGGGTGCATTATCTGCAGTAATACAGCGATCTCGCTCTTTCACCTCCGCGGCTCTGCCGGCATGGAGGCGATTGCACACACAATGTGCCATCCCTCGTTCCCTCCACTTTTAATTCCTCTCCCCTCCTGCCGTGAATCTATGCAATTTTCTGTTAATAAAAAAAATAAGAAAGAAACTAAAGCTCTTCCTCAGAAATCTAGACATTAGCATACACGCCCTAATACTTTAATCCCCATCATTGTTTATAATTGGGCTACACACAAGGTTACGCACAGTGCTGACTGATTTATCTATCTATATATATAAATATATATTGTTTTAATTGAAACGGCAACATTTAGGTTCCACCTTAACAGTGCACCTTAAAAGATTATCTCGGTTATTTCACAGGCACCGAGCCGGCACTAATAGTCCAAGGCAGATATTGAAAAGCAGCACAGGGCCAGGCAGATCTATTAGAAATTCCCATCCACGCGCCTCATACATATTGATTTCTGACACCAAGCAGCAGTGAAAGCCCCCGTGGGAATAATATATTTAGCAGGGTTCGCTGCGAGGAGGTCACAGAGTGCATACAGATTAGCTACAGAGGACCAAGGCACTAGTGTTGGAGCCAAATGCTAGATTTTATATCATTTTAATCTGAACTTTTATAATCCTTTTAGTTCTTCTTTCTCTGGATGGCAGAGGAAAGGCTCCACCACATGTATCAGGCATCTTTTTTCTTTTCCTTCTTTATTCCTCCTATAAATGTGCAAATGCTGTTGTAATGGGGAGGAATGTACCCTTAGCATTAGCAGGAATAGGCACAAACAGATTTGGGGTTTATACATAGGTAGGTATGTATGTGTATATATGCATTTATATGTGTATGTGTGTGTGTGTGTGTGTGCCTGCCTGTATCCTGCTTGTGGATAATAATGGTCATTTTGGCTGGAGATACCTTTATTTGAAGATTTATTTGAAGGTTTCCTTCAATGAGGGTTGTGGGAGGGGGTCTCAGTAAATCTCAGGCTCCAGTTTTAATGTGCAGACATAAAGAACCGCTCTAAGACCTTCTTTTCTTTTCTCTTTATCCCAGAGCTTAATTGAGCAGAAGTCACATTTACACTGTTGAGCCTCAGAAAGCAACAGCAACAACAACAACAACAAAAATATCTAAACAGTTTTAATTACCTTTCTGCCTGTGCTGAGGGGGAGGAGGTGCCTGCTCGCTGGGCAGGGGGGTGTTGTGGCTGGCTGAGGCAGCGGGGTCGGGGGGCTGGAGGGGTGCCAGCATTGCGGAGGGAAAGGTTAGAGTTGACACACTTTGACACAAGAGTGAAATGCGCTCCGACAACAAAGGAACCAGGAGATTGCAGCTAAACAGACACAAAAGCTCATGGGCATCTTGCAGGCGAGAGAAACACACTGACTCTTTTTTTTTTTTTTTTTAATGTATTTAAAGAAAAGTTCCAATTCTTCCCAAATGTATTTCCATACTGATCAAACCCACCTGTCTCTGGTTAGGAAGTCATTCCTAAAAGCTGTGTGACATGCAGATCCATTACTTTCAGTGTTCCCAATCTTGGCATGGGGCAATGAGAATCATCCACCCACCCACACCCCAATCTGCCAGTTCTAGATGCTGCAGGATGAGTATGGGTCATTCCCTGCCTGAGGGGCAAAAAATAACTTGAGTCTTGTTTTCTAATTTTTAAAATGAAAGGGAGGAGCAGCTTTTGACACTTCTGTTGTCCCTCAAGCCAGTGAGGTGCTCAGCCTTGGGCTAGGAGAGGCTGTAAGAACTGCTTGAGAGAAATGAGTTGTCTTTTTTTCACTTTTAGGCTCTCTGAACTATGGTTTCCCTGCTAGAGGTGTCCCCCTGTACCTCACACAATGAAGCAGCAGTCGAGTTGTCATGAGAGAGGAAACCCATACGCCTGCAAGAGATGCTGGGGAAACGAGAGGAGGAAACTGGGTCACCGTGCTTGGGGATGGGCTCCCTGCTGTCCTTGACAATGCTGGGGCAGGGTGGCTGCCTGGCTGGGTCCCAGACCTCCACTGGGGGGCTGTGGTGGCACAGTCAGGGTGTCCTGGGGACATCCCAGATAAGGAGAGAGGCGTTTGGTGCTGCACAGCGGGGCCACGTGCGGGTTTGGTGCAGGGTCAGGCACCGCTTTGCAGCTCGTGTGCTGTCCCCATGGACTCGCTGCCAGTGTCATCATGCCCGGCCATCCGGCCATGGCTCCAGTGGGAACGGCCAGAGCTGGCTGGGCATCTTCCCCAGCTGCAGCACGAGGAGCAGCTCAGTCCTTCCCACCCAAAACCTGAACTGACATGCACTTCAGTCCTTCACATGAATTTGGATGCTGTTTGCAAAGCATTTCTGATTTGAAGAGCAAGCAGCAGTACAGTCCTACCTACTGTCAGAGCTGACTACTTGAACATAGGATTTATTTCCAAGAACTGAGTGTCTGCTCTATTCTTGATGGGTGACACTCTTCACCTGCAATCTCCTTGGGCACCTGGCTGAAAACTCTTTGGCAAAAGGTGCTCCTGATTCCATGGGTCCTACATGGCCTCACTGTGGACTCCTTGGAGGCTCACTTACTGTTCGTCTTGTCTTTGAGTGCCTCCTGAGAGCAAAGATAAATCTGCTTCTTCCTCCATTTCTGCAGTCAGAAGAGTCATAAGCTACAAAGGACATGCTAGAGAGAGAACAAAGCTCTTCTTTGCTTGCCTTTCAAAAGTGATATGGTCTTGAGCATCACAGCATCATGCTTTTGTCTTCTTCCCTGCCAAACCTTCTCGTGCATCAGATCAGCCTTATGGCCCTCCCAGGGACTGATGGCTGTCACCTATCCCTGTTGGCACAACCACCCATTCAGAAGTAGGGGCTGTGCTGAGCCTGGCTTTCACCAGAGGTCTGAAACTACAGTGGCACGCATCTCCCAGCTTGTACAGGTGCACTCTCTTGAAAATACCCTTTCCAACACACTTGTGCTTTCCAGCAGCACAAACCCTGTTACAAACTCTGTGGCAATGGATACTCCCAGTCCCAAGGCTGCTGTACTGCAGTTACCTGTCCTAAAGGTGAGCCTTTAAAAAATTACACCAAGTGGTCAGGCCAAGAAGGTTGTCCACTTAATCATCAGATTATGAACTTGGGGCTTCTTTCCCAAGGCTCTGGATAATGTGTCACATCAGTGTTGCTCTGTGATCCCAAAGCTGATGCCAATGCTTCTTAGGGAATATGGGGCACATCTTCCCACTCGTGCACTTCAGGGGCTACTGGTGGTGGCCATTTGCAGTTCACCACCTTCTTGTGAGAGCTTGGGGGGCATTAATAATTGCTTTGCTGTGGCTCTAGTGAAACACTGAAGTGCTGTACAGAAAAGAGGTCTCTCCATAACATTAAGCCTCCCATTCCATAAAACTCAGCATTTCTCATGACTTGTGCTTAGTTGAACCAAGTGCTGGCATTTTGCAGAAGGTTTGGTGGGAGCTGTCCGGCCCAGTCCTCTGACATTTGAAAAATGGTAGGTCCATGTTACATCTGCACTGCTGGTGAGGTTATTCAATTGAGCAGCTGCCTGGAGCCAAGTCCCACCCACAAATTCTTTGTCTAATTGGGAATTCAGTGCTTGGGCACAATGCAGGTCTTGCCAAGGGCCTCACTTGTCAACTAAAATATTTACAACCCCCTAATTATTTTTGTCAAGATAAAAGTTTGGTGTTTATCCTCTGTTTTTCACTGCTCTAAACTTTAAATTAAATTAAGTTATAGATGAAAAAACCCCAGGTTTGTTGACCGTAAAAATACAGAGTAAATAGTGCCTGATACAGAGCTTTACAGCAGAGCTTGATCAACCAGAGCTTGATCTGAAACAATAATGACACCAAATAGAAAAACGTATTTTAGGTTTATATGCCACCTCAGGTACCTAGCTGACTTTTTTTTTTTTACCCAGGATTCCAGTCCAACATTCACCACTCAAACAAGGTTGCTACTGAGAGCATGGGACCTACCTCCTCAGATTTTGATATTCTTTTTTTTTCTTCGTTCATATTTGAAGATCTCCATCTCAGTGGTGAACACACCCAATATACTGAGGTGAGGTCCTTGCTGGCCCTTGGCCAGTCTCTTCCACACAAGGGCCCTATTTCCTTCTGTGTCTGGAGGAAATGGCTTTGTTCCTGTGTTTTGGTTGACAGACTCCATACTTTATCCTCCTGCCTGGAGCACTCTTTGTGGCTCCTTAGAAAGAACCATGCAAATTCTTGAGGATGGCAGCTGTCTCATCTCCTGCAAGCTTTCCGCCTCTCTGATGGCACAAGTTCTATGCAATACTTCCCTGAGGCTGCTCGTGAGCTAGCAGCACACCTGGAGAGGTGCCTCAGGAATGAAGGTGAAAGGTAAAGACTGATAGTGGTGAGTATGGCCAGGAAGCCCCTGCTACTGTGGCTGGGAATGGGTCCTCGTCAGTAATGAGAAAATCTGTATTCAGACCCATTATCTCATGCTGTTTGGGAATTGAAGCCTGTTAAGGGAAAGAGACTGCTGAAGGCTAAGCAGGGTGTATGCAGGGTGTTTGGAGAGCAAATGGGCAGCTTGGATGATGTTTGTTCTTCTTGTGTCACTGTGCACAGCTGGTGGGTCAGAGGCAGGCACTGGCTTTGGTATGTGCTGGTGCAGCCAGTTCTGCAGGGGAGGCTGATAAGTCACTGAAAGAGCCAGAACTGCTGGGCTCAAGGCCAGGTTGGATGGGGCTTTGAGCACCCTGTGTGAAAGGGTCAGTGTCCATTGCAGGGGAACTGGAAACAAAGTCTTTGAGGTTCTGTCTGATCCAAACCATTCTCTGATTCTATGAACTGGAGTATGTGGTTTTGAGGTGACTTCTGTCAGCAGCCTTCACACAGCTGTGCCACGTGCTTGTGAGGTCACTTTTCCCTGAGAAGCTGACTGCCAGCAGCAGATCCAGGACCAGAATATGTGGCTTTGAGGTACCTTCTGCTGGAGCAGCTCACGGGACACCTGATGGCAGGGTGTGAGCTGTGAAGCTGGGAAGTCACTCTTCCTCAAGTCTTCTTCATTGGCACATCCCTGCAGTTGATGAGCTTACTCGTGACAGCAGCATGAGTGGACTGGCCAGCTGCAGCACTGTGGGCCCCAGACTCTGCACTGGCTACCTGCAGTTGTAGAGGGTCATTTCTGGCACTGTGGTAGCTCTTGGCATGCAGGCCAATTTGGGATGGATGTCTGTCCTCCATCCCTACTGGGCCCTCTTGGGGCTGTGCTTGCCAGTGCCTCTCTGTGAACCCAGACACACCACTGGTGAAGAGGTCACCCCTAAATTCAGCTTTTTGATGCTGTTGTGCTTGGGGTGTGTCCACAGGCTGCAATACATCTCTTTTTCCTCTCTCCTGTTCTCTTTTCCTTCCCCTGAGTTGTTAGAACCCAGGGTGTGTGGGCTCGCTGAGTGACGGATGGTTGAGTGACACTCCAGGATGTACCCAGGCCCCGGAACCAGATGTGGCATTGCCCTTTGTAGAGCAAGGCCAAGAAAAAATGGCAATAATTGGCGGATGCAAACTAACCTTGTGCTCTCAGAGGTCTTTTCCCAGTGAGGCAAGAATTAATAAATCCTTCCACATTTTTTCTGACATGGTAGGAGTTTAATGACTACTTCCTTAGACCAGTTCTTGGGTGACTGGTTTCAACTAAGATGGACAAAATTCCCTCCACATTTGCACCGAGGCAACATTTATTTCCTATCCGGTACTATAATTGATCTCAGACACAAGAGGCCTAAGCTTTTCTGCCATATAGATAGGATCTTTTAAGCACCACATTCCTGAAAGATGCTTTTAATTGTCAGGGATATCCAATATTATCTAACAAAACCAGTCAGGTCATACCTCAGGTCTTTGAGGGGCTGCATGGTTTTTGTTGGAGTTTTATGGGTTTTAAGGGTTTTGTTTCTGTATTTTTGATTTTTATAGTGCAGAATACTGTTTGCATTATTCCCAATTAAACAAAATGATTTATTTTTTCTAAAAAGTAGTCTGCACTTGCGATTTCCCCCTCTCAGAGAGGGAGTCCCCAGAAAAATACCATTGATGTCTGCCAAACTGATTTTTAATTTCAAGGTCTTAGGGTAATGTAGAGATGCTCCTTAATGCAGAGCAGTGTTGATTGGCATGAACACAGCAGCCTGAGTTTCTGTGTTGAGGAGGGGAGCAGGCAGCAGGGCAGAGAGGGCTGTGTAGGTCCCTGCTCCTCAGACCCTGGCTTTAGAAGGGATGCACCACGGCTGGATTCACATCTGGCTTGCACTTAAAAGACTGCACACACGCCAGCTTCCTCCTGTTTATACAGCTGAGTTTTAACACACTGAGTTTGTTCTGGGCTTTTGTTTCATCATGTGGTAAAAAGCTGCAGCTTGGTGGTATTTCTTTTGGCAAGCTACCTCGCAGGCTGGGATATTTGAAAATGAGCAACATTGGTGCTGGGGGAATGCCCTGTCCACATGGACATCCTGCCTCTTCTGATATCAAAGCACCAGCTTGTTTTACACCCATATTTTCATCTTTGTTATGTATTTATATACAACCATACATTTTTATACATCCATATATATATATGGATGTATAAAAATGTATGGTTGTATACAAATACATATATAAATATGTATATTCTAAGAGAGGACAAGGAAACATCTCATTCCAATGCAGATATGTTCCACAGGTATCTTAGTTAGTTCTCATGATGACCAGAAAGTAGTGGCCCGCTGTTAAATGAGGTGGGAAAGCCAGCAATAGGTGATGTCAGGAAGACAAAAGCTCTCCATGCCTTTCTTATTTTTCTTCCAGCTTTATCCATTTATTCACCAATGAACTTTTTTTTAGGTGGACAGTGTTCATCTCAGCAGCAAGGAGGTAGAATTTAGGGTGGAAGAACAATACAGCAGGATATTTTCCACAAGACTGGATCCAAGGGAGCTCACAGAAACAGTCATTTAGCTGTTGGCAATTTAATTTTTTTAGAACTGGTGGAAACCGGGGGAGGTTTCTGAAGCCTGGGAGAGGATATCAGGAATGCCCATCTTGGAAAAAAGGCAAAGCAAGGGGACCAAGGAGCCATAGAGCAGTCAGCCTACTTAGTGCATGGAAAAGTGCTGGAAGAAATAATCAAGCAAATTATTTATGAGCCTCTAGAATATAGCATGGAGATAAGTAACAGCCAACAGGGATTTGTCAGGAACAAATCATGTCAAACTCACCTTATTTCCTCCTATGACAGGGCAATAAGCCATGTGGGGAGGCAATGAATATCATATATCTTCACTCAGCAAGGCTTCTGATGCTGTCTCAAGCCACACTCTCCTGTAGATGCCACAGGGATGCAGACCATGGAGTGAGAAAAGGGCACTGACAATGAACCATCACCTCTGTGCCACATCCCTATGGTGGGATGCATGGCAACAGGGACAGCTGGAGAAAAGGTGAGGTGCTTCAATAAGGACAAGTGCAAAGGACTGGTTTTAGGTAGGAATAAATGGTGCACATCCCTGGTCAGGAACACTTAGCAAAACAGCAGATCAAGGCAGAAAGGATCTGCTGGGGTTGGAGAGCATCACAACCTGAACATGAAGCACAGCTGTGGAAAAGCAGATGCCTCACTGGGTGAAACAAGGGGCGAATCTCAGGTGAGAGAGACTTTCTGCACCACCCAGCATTAGTTAGCAGGGGCTCAGGTGGCATTGTCTGCCCCTGTTTGAGCACTGCTGTTGGAGAAAAATATGGATTAATTGGCAAGAGTTCACCTGAGAGCGCTGAGGATGGTGTGTGGCATTGGGAGCATGTCCTGCACAGGAGAGTGGAAAGAGGAGGATTTATTTATGTTGAGGCTAAATGGTAGGTGCGGGAAGGTGGGGGGCGAGCTGGACAGGACCAGCAGCCCAGGTTGTGTAGCAGGAAGGGACCAGGAGGTTGAAAACGAGTGAGAAGGTAGTAAAGGTGGAAAGGTGGTAAAGGTGGAAAGGTGGTAAAGGCGGTAAAGGTGGAAAGCGCTGGGAAGAAAGTGTGTGACCTGGAGGGTGGTGGACTTGCCGCTGCAGGGAAAAGTTAGGGAACAGCTGATCCCACAAGTGAGCAGACAGGGTGGTCCCTTTCTCTGGCTCCTTCCAGCCCTGATTTCAGAGAGGGGGGAGTTAGGGGGGGTGTTGTTTTGTTTTCCTGGGCTTTGTGCCCGCACGGGGATGCTCTCCTGAAATCAGAGCAGGCTACTGCTGCCTCGTCAGCATTCGGGATACTCGCCGAAACGAGACCTGTGTTAATCAGCACAACGGGGACATAATTAATTATTCTCAGCACCTTCTCAATGGAAATGTTAGAAAGGAGGGCTAAGCTGTCCCCGCTGCCCCGCTGTAATCCTATGCCACGGCTGGCTTTATTGGCTCTAAGGGGAAAAGAGGCACATTTGCTTTCCCGCTGATACGGCGTTAAGCATGCTCACTTCACAGGCGCGTGCAGATGAAAGTGTAATTGCATGGAAGGTGAATTGATTGCAATTAACCTCGGGACTTGGCCTCGGGCTGGGGTGTCCCACCTTCCTCCCTGGGAAAGTGCCATCAGGGGCATAGCGCGTGGCTGATGAACACGTATATCATGGCACGAAACACGCGCGTTACAGGTGAAAGTACATAAATCATCTAGGAAAACACGTATTACACCGAAATGATCAAATTATAAATGAAGCACATAAATCATGAGATTACACCGTTGGATTGTATCAGGGACCATAAATTATACAGTGAAGCTCGAGGTTCACCCAGAGGTTCATGGAATAATGAAATGGGACTCATATAACTTAAGGAAAATGTCGTTATCTCCATGAAATGGAAACACAAATATCCAGCCCGACCTCCACGTATTTTTACAACATCTTCTATCAGGAAGGCTCCCAACAATAGGGCCAGTTAAGCACAATAAGCCCCAAGGAAGCCTCCCCTGCCGAAGCAAACAACGATTACGCATTAAAAAGCATGTTTGAAAGATAAGTTGGTAAGGAAGATAAAAAGTCTCCAGCAGGGCTGATAGTTGGGCGGCGAAGCTGCTTCGAAGGTTGGTGACACGCGAGCAGGCTGAAAGAGCTTCGCTGCTAAGTGTGAAAAGTAGGAAGAGGTATTCTGTGAGCAGCCGCTTGATTTCCTATTGATGGAGAGCGCGGGGTGCTGGCATGGTGGGGCGCTCGGGACGGCGGCTGGAAATGGGCTCAGCAAGGCACTGCCCGGCAGCTGCAGCAAGGCAATTAAAAGTTAACATGAAAAAAAATTCAAATCGATATGCTCCACAATTGGAAACCAATGGTGTTCAGGGGAAGAAAGGGGAAAGGAATATTGAGTGCAGTCATTTCATACCTGATCTTCTGCCGGTTTTTGCTTTTATTGGTCTATTTTTCCTTCCTTGCTCGCTCCAAAAAGCAATTTGATTTTTTACCTCCTCCCCTAGGTTCGTTTTTCAAACAGAAACAATTTAGCAGAGGAAAGACCAGTCCAATGAAATAGAAAACCCTCAGTTATTTTTTTCAAAACATAGCTTTGTTGTTAATCAAGCCAGCCGTCAAGAGAGTCCGGCTGCCCTTTGGCTGCTGCCGGGATTCCATGTAACAGCACGGGTCAGGGCACTGCGTTTTTCCCAGTCGGTCAGTGTGTCAGTGATGTCAGTGCCACAGTGTGACTCTGGGATTTACATCCGTTCCCAGCACTGCTGAGCTGGGATATGGGTGGCACACGTACACCGGGGGATTCCTCAGTCGTAAACAAAGTGTTTGACCTGATCCATTCCTCCGGGCACCAGCTGGAGCCAACTGAATTTATGTGCTGGGAATGGCTAGTTTATGGGTGACCCTGGAGGGGCACTGGCTCAACCTACTTCTGGCTGAAGATGTTAATAAGGATTCAGAAGATGTTTCAAGTGGGCAGCAAAACTAACATTTAAGGGAGAATGCCTAAAATGTTTTGTAGTACTCAGACATAATTTTTAATTAGCAGGCACACCAGATATAGTATTCACTAATACTCAGTAGTAAAATCCATCTTCAATAGCAAAACTGTCTTGAGCTCGGATGCTCAGCTCCTGTAAGAGAGGGCTCCACTCTAATTTATTTTTCGGTGAGCTTGAGATGGAAACCTGGGTTTGTATGATGGGAAAATAAATACACTTTTGAAGAAAAAAATGGGGTTTGGGCTGCTAATCCCTGGGAAGGGGAGGGCCATGCTCAGCCTCCTAACCAAAATAAGTTGGTTAAAAATAAATAAATGGTTGAGCCTGCTAGGTGTGAGCATAATCATTTTACTATATGATCTATGCGTTTCATTAGTTGAGGTACACATTTCGCTATAATAAATGTGCTCCAGCAAATGATCTATGCGTTTCTTTCTGGAATGTATGTGTTTCACTGGGAAAGGTATGTGTTCATCAGCTGTGAGTAATGCTCCTGACGGCGCTGCATTATATTGCTCAGCTGGTACCAGCTCAGCCCTGCACATCCATTCCCACACAGCCGCGGACGCCGATCCAGCAGGACGGCACCGACCGGGGCCTGCCACTCCTGGGCTGGGGAGGTGGAGTAGAGGAGGGAAGCACACAGAGAGGGTCTGTGTGTGATGCCTGCCTGCTGGGCACGTGTCAGAGGGGCGAGAAGCAGGGGAGGTTGTTGGTGCGCGCAGGCCAGGCTTTGGCAGTACACTCAAGGGATGGAGCCCATCAGGAATGCAGTGGGGCATGCAGCTGGAGGTTTGCCCATCCACTCTGTCCTCAAGTCCTCAGCGGTCCTTTCTAGTTGCCCAGCTAAGAGTAGGGTGATTTCTTTTGCTTCCAAAGCTCACCCAACACAGTAACATCCCCCCGAGATTTCAGTGGGCCAGCTCTGCAGAGGCATCCCCATCATCACTCCGAATTTTGTATTTCCTCCTTGTCTTCCTTGGCATTGCCACGTGTGTTTTGGAAATTGCCCCTGCCAGCACCTGAGGCGACTAAAGCTAAGTGAACAATTGAGAAAAGGTTTCCTAACTGCTTGATAATCAGTCCCCTCCCCCAGCAAGGCTCCTTGCCCATTACAGCATTGTTATTCACTTGTAATGACATCGCTTATTACCGCAGAATACATATTAGTCTTGGCCATGGGACTAATGATTTGTATCTGAGCCTTCATTTTAAAATCACTTTTCATCAATACATCCATTTTTATAGATACAGCTTTATATAACTCATTACACATATTTCCCTTTACTGACCTATTTTGCTGTACCCCGCATCTATCACTGCAGATGCTATTCTACTCTTCTGAAAAAATCCTGCCTTTTCTACATTTCTCTTCATTAATATGCTCAGGAGCTGTGGTCACATGTATTTTTGTATTATCTTATAGTTTCCTCCCCTCTGTCTGAACAAAAATGGTGATTCTGAAAAGGGCTGTAAAATCTGAATGAATCTGAATTAATTAGGAACTCTATTGATGTTACATAATGCCCATTTCAGTTTACCCGGTATATATTTTCTGATTAGTTCCACTCGCTTTCTCTTTCTCTTTTTCTCAAAAAAAAAATCTAAACATTTTCATAGTGTGTCATTTGGTGGGAGCAGTTTTAAAGGAAACCATTTCTTATGGAACTAGTTCAGTGCTGAAATAGGGCTGAGTGTAGCTCATGCTCCAAACTGGGTCATCCAGGAACACTGGAGACCATTAGGAGACCTGAAGTATCTGTTTTCCATGAGGGAATAAATATTTTGGGTCAGGCCCTCAGCAAGTCTAAGTTGGAATAGGTCACAGATTTATAAGCAGCTCTGGCTGTGTGTTGTTCTATGCACCTGTCGGTAATGCGCCAGTCACCCAGCAACAGGATCATCATTAAGGGCCTCGTTAAGAGTGGATAATGATAGTCCCTTTTGCCTGTGAGTTTGAGAAGTGGAAATGTCATGGATGAGCCCGCTCCTATGGATGCTTTCATCACTCCTTGGTGCCTGTGTTGGTGTACTGCCCGCAGGCTCACGGGAGGGAAAGAATCCCACATGCCGGGCATTCTGAAGGTCCCAAACCAGCCATCCTTCAGGGCTTCCAAGGGCTTGGGAACATGCCCCCAGGGCTGGAGCAATGAGCTTGGAGCCACAGCAGGGTGTCCCACAGGGTCTCCCATCACTTTTGTCCACCAGCTGATGCTGGTGCAGCTGCCCTAGCAGGAATTTCTCCCTGCTCTGCAGGTCCGTGCTGGACTCACTGGTAGAGTGGACGCAGCTGGAGCAGAGCAGGCTTCCTCCATCCCAGTGTAATTTCTGAATGGTGCCTGAGGGTAGGACATGGCCATGCCTAAGGGTGTCCTCAGGTCCCATGCAACAACTCTGGGCCCGTGGCTGCGGAGCTGACTTTGGGTGTGAGGGGAGAGCGGGGCTGGAGGCGCTGCTGCTGCTGAACGTTGCAGTGATGGACACACAACAGGATGCTGCACTTCTGCAGCACCCACTTTCTCTCTCAAGAAAATGGTGCACGATGCCCTTGCTTCCTCCCCAACACCACAGCTCCTGTCTTATCTCCTCCTTCAGCTTTTTTCTCTGTGCTATTTTATTCTGGGCTTGCAGGGCACATCAGGATACCTGCCAAATATTTGCTGAATCAAGACTATGATTTGTCCATGATTCTCCATGCTCATTTGCTGACTGTAAGTTTTTGCTTAGACTCTGGGACATACTTTTTTAATTTGCTGTGAATTGCTGTGTCCTTTTCAGATGTTTTTGCTACCATAGCATTATGGTTATGAAATGAAGTTCAAAGAACAGTGGTGGGGAGAAGATAGACTGAAGCACTACTTTGGCTTGTGAAATAAGGTGGGGGGAAGGAATCAGTTTATACAGACAACCACAAATCTTAAATTACTCTGATGTTTTGGTCATCACTGGCAACCTCAGTGGGGAGATAAATCAATTTTTGGCAGTTGCAGACAGCAATCTGACTCAGAGCCAGAACAGCTTGACCAGAGAGACATGGTAAAAGTTTGGGGGCTGCTATCACAGGAGGTTTCCTGAAGGTGCAGAGGGATAGGGAAGGACAGGGAGGAAACGAATCCATAAAACAATATTCCAGGTTAGCCTGTCATTTTCATAAATTCAAACATATATGCAGAGCCTGACATTTGCAAACTTGATGTGCTCCTGCCTGTTTCCAATCTCTAAAATAAACACAGCATGAAGGAGGTTGTAGTTGTCCGAATCTACTTTGTTTGTTGCAGTCAGCTGCTTTTTACTAGAACATGATTTAATGTGCATGGCAGGAGTAAAAAATACTAGTTTTATGTTCTTTTAATCTCAAGTGGAAGCTAAACTTGGTTTTCTAAAATGCTAGAACCAACTGTGGTCTAATACAAGATTCTTGAAGGCTGTAATACTGGGTGCTTGTCAAGGTAGAAAATCTTCAGTAATGGTATCCCAGATTGTCAAGCTAAACTGTTTATAATGAGAATTAATTTTGCTTTTTAAACCATGTTAAAAATATTGTGCAAACTATAGCTCATCTGCTTCTTTGTGCAGTTTCTTTTTTACCTTACATGCAGTTAATTTTGGAACATATCTTCAGTGATTCTCAAAAAGGCCTGAATTACTAGTGCGTTGCTCTTATCTTTGTTTCTTTGAATCTGCAAGGAACTGCCTCAAATGGTCAGTGATTATCTAATATTTGTCACAGGCCACCTTTCCTGCAGCTCATTTTCCATGTGTGATAATCACACCCAGCCGCAGACCTACAGCCGCAAAAGTGCTGAACAACACACCCGACACATCCGTGTAATGGGTGACATTCTCGTGCCAAACGATTCCAGAGTACTGCCAGTGCCAAATATATTCCTGGCCTTAAATGCTGTTTTCCTTCTTGTTGCACACATAATCTCTGCTTTCCCTGCCATAACTCAGTGCTTGGAGTGGCTAATGACAGCTGATGATGGTGATGATGCATTTTAATACATCTACCGGGCCAGTACATGTATAAGATCCTCCCTGCTTCCTATTCTTTCTCCCACATCAAACAGAGGGTAGGCAAAGGCAGTGCTGACCTTTTATTTTTTTTAATCTCAGGATCAGTGACACAATATCAGACATTTGTGCGGTTAAGGCAGAAACCTATTGGGAGAATTTGTTTCTTGTAGAAATGTCTGCAGAGCTCCTTTTCAGATACATATTCAGGCATTCCCAGTGGCTTGGTGTGTCTCAGCAGAATTTTGGATTTTGAATCCTGTAAAAAAAACCCAAAAAACAAGTGAAAATCTTGGAAATGGCATCAGCTGTAGGGCAGTTTCCATGTGGTATTTTTGAAACACAAGTACAGGCTGACCTTCCTATACTTCAGTCATACAGGGATGAGTGGGTGGAGAAAGGGAGATGAAGAGACCAGGACTGTTCACCAGTCAAATCAACCACTTCCTTGCTCTATTTTCTTTTACTCTTAATATTATGGAAAATATGAGGTATTTCAGACCTCTTTTGTGAACTACTCTAATACATGATTTATAAGGACTGCTTAGTATAACTTTATTGATTGCACCTCAGATTTTGATTAACTAATATCACAGCTGAAAACTGTGATTCATGAAAAATTTTAAGCAGTAAGTAATACTAATAGGACAGGGGGTTGGGGGAACAAGCCCACAGAGGAGTAGAAAAAAACTCTATTTTTTTTTTTGCCTGAATCAAGAACATGTGGGAAAAATACGTAGTTATGATCTTTGTCACCAGGAGGGATTTGGCAGAGATTTGACAAGCACACATCTTGGGCTATTACAGATGCTAATTTGGGCTTCTCCACCTCTACAGAAAAATCCTCCATGTACAAAACTCTCCACTTGCTGCCAGAGCACCTGTGAGGGGGAACTGCACCCCTCTGAACTCCAGAGAGGGGTCCTATTGGGAAACAAGTCTATGCCCTCTCCTGGTAGTCTGCTGGATGGTTTCCCAAAGGAATAATTGCCAGCAGATCACACAGGTTTGGGGATAAATGTCTGGAAATAGGTCATCCTGACAAAGAATATTCCAGAAGTTCATGTTTTCTTGAGGGCAATGATGATTCCAGAGGGATGAAGTGGGGGAGCTAAGGACTTCAGAGAGCAGCAGTTACGTCTTCGCAGCTTAAGTTTCACCATTATCCTAATTATCATCACTAAGGGATTACTCAAGCGAAACTTTATTATTATTATCATCATCATCATTAATTTTGAGGCAGGAATTGTAGACATTACGTGTATGTACCCTGCAATTAGGATTTTTACAAGATTTAAGCCCTCATCAAGAGGACAAAGCAGAAAAATTTACTGGGTTTCTAATCTAGAAAGCCTTTGGGACCTCATATCGAAAGTTCTCTTGCATGTGATAACCAAGAGTCTTTAATTTCACAGAGTTTTTTAACGGTAGAAAAACATCCCAACAATCCACATAGTCTGGTCAAAACCTTCAGGCTGCATATTCATGCCAGCACTGGAGAGCTCTTACAACACCCCACTTGGTGTCTGAAATTCAGAAATGGTGTCTGCTCTCATCGGAGCATGGAGCTGCTCCAAAAACATTCTGTTATGTCACAGTAATCAAGTACAATCAAATCCAAGCCTCCACCTGCAGCTTGCACTTGCATTTGGATGGGGTTTTGTATAAGCAACTGTGTCATACCAGTAATGTGGGCTGATTAATGCAGGGAACAACATGATGCTCCCTTAGCCTTACAGCACTGTTGCTGCCTGGGTTTGCTCCAAGAGGATCCCCACATAATTAACATGACTCTCACCCTTTCACTTTTAACATGCTTCCTAATTAAGCTCTCCAGGATCTGAACTTCACTTTCTGGCTGCAGTGGCTGCAAAATGATTTATCCCCCCATGATGGTCACTAGCGCCAACCTTGCTGTCAGGAAAGCACGCCGAAGCATTTAACACTTTGAATTATTTTATTCCTTCTCCTCTCCTGTTTAAGTAGAGAGGGCTGGTGCAAAACCTTGCATTTCAAATCTAGTTCATCAATGTGCAAATATATCCATAGGCCATCTCTTACCTGTTTGTGTATAATGGACATATATAATGGACATAAATATGTGAGGGATGATAAGGGTGCATAGAAAAAGCCTTTGACCTGTAATTAGCCTATCTTGCTTTTTTTTTTTAAAAAAAAAAATCTTTATGTCACTCCATTTGTAGATTAATTAAACCTAATAGATGTAATGAAACGCAGAGGGAGCCGATCGCTTTGTAGAGATTTAATATTGATTTGTACACTAAACTGGCTTTAGTGTATTTTAAACAATTATTGCCAATAGATAAATTTCTGCAACAACTCTTTTATGTAGAAACAGATCCTGTTGAGGTACAAAGTCTACCTATGCATATAGTCAGTATCTAACCCCCCCACCCCCATTTGTATTTGCACAGCACCTCCAGCTCCTTAGCTGAAAGGTGCTGTTTACACAATATTATTTTAATTTCACATGACAAGTGTGCTACCATGAAGCTAAACATTCATCATTACCCAGGCGCGCTTTCCCCCTCTGTGGGGAGAAGCAGTGTCAACTACTGGCACAGCCTCTCAGCAGATAACACCAGCTGGGGAATAGCAGTCGTATTCCACAGAAATCCCATTGCTGAGAAAAAATTCACAGTGGATGTGCCCAGGGGCCAGAGGGACCTCAGGTACCATGGCTCCTGAATCGGGCTGGGATTCTGCCTTCCAAAGCCGCGCTTCCCTGACTGGTTCCAATCTCCATCACGGTGCCAAAACGGGAAGGACGTGGAGCCGGCAACGATGATGAGAGCTCACATGAATCCCCCGGGCCTGCAAGCAGGGTTTCCTAATTGTCAGCTGTGCTGCGCCAGGCTTGTTTAAAATAATTAGAGTGCAGCGGCTTAAACAGACCGGGGAGGGTCGGGGTGGGCTTTTCTTTCTTTTTTTTTTTAATCCCTCCATATGGGTTTTTATCACTTGCNAAATCTGCTTGCTCCTCTTCCTCCTCTCTTTCCTCCAAGAGGGCTAGCCGAAATCTTTCTTAATTACCGCTTATTTCAATGACAGAATTGTAATTTATCATTTAGTTGTAATTTGACATATGTTCACACCTTTGCCATTTCCAATTTCCTCCTTCACTCTAATTGTCTGCCTGGCTCGGCTGTCACGCGCGCCTCCCGGGATTAATTCGAGCTGTCTGTCTGCGGCGGGCTGGCGGCGCGCTCGGGGCTGGC